>RJWH01001180.1:142212-440389 GCA_004363575.1 Solenodon paradoxus
AGAGGAGGAGTTTGGAAGGGAGGGGAGAGGAAGGGAGCGAATGGGAGTGGAGGGGGAAGTAGAGGGGAGGGGAGAGAAGAGTTCTTTTTTTTTATAGGAAAGGTGCAGCAGGAGTGAATGAGCAGAAGCAGCAGGCAGGATGAGACAGGAGGAAGAAGACTTTATTTAGTTGTCCATCCTGGTTGACCCAAACCTGGGCCCCCGGGGTGCGAACCCATGCTGAGGTTACTGCTTATACTTTCTCCTCATTTAAATCAAAGGTATTTTGGAAAACTTAGAATTGCACAGGAATGGTGATTAGCTGGGATGACAGCACGTTTGAGTTCCTGTGATGGACAGCTTCTCATCTGGCTCCCGGCGAAGACACTTCTGGATTTTGGGGCCCCCCACCCCCAGGGACCCCACCGGCGGGGAGGCAGGCACTAGTGGATGAAGGAAAGACGGGTGGCGAGAAGCGTCTAGTGGCAGAGAATCCCGTTCCAGGGCTGTGAGGCAAGCCTGGAGCCTCTTCTGCATCTCCTGGAATGTCTGCACAACACTTGCAGTTGGAGAGGCTCCTGTCTCGTGTCGTTCCTTGCTCCGTTATCTCCACTGTGTGGTGGCTCTGTCTCTTGGCACAAGTGACGGCTCTAAGTACCACAGATCTTTGCCACTTGACTGAGCTGTCGCCATTCTTTGGAAACCCTTTCACAGACTTACTGTCCACCCAGCTGCGGTTCCAGCAGGCACTTGGATTTCAGTGATAAGCTTCTGGTTTAAGAATTGACAGTTGTGATTTTTTAAAATTCTTTCCTAGAGGATTTTTTTTAAAGGAGACAGGTGTTAAGCATCACAATTAGAGATTACTCAGTGTTATTCAGTCTTAAAGGTCTTAATAAAAAAAAAAAAAACAATTGGCCAAAAACCAGGAAGCTCCTAGAAGACAACATAGGAAAGACTTTCCATGACATCAGTCATAGAGAAGCCTTTGGGGACTCAAACTCCACCATCAAGAGAAGCAAAAAGAAAAATAAACAACTGGGACTACATCGTACTAAGGAGTTTCTTCACAACAAAAGAAAACATCAGCAAAACCAAAAGAAAACCTACTAACTGGGAGAAGATATTTGCATTCGGTATTTCTGACAAAGACTTAATATCTAAAATTTATAAAGAACTCATAAAAGTCAACAACAGTAGAACAGGCAATACAATCAAAAAATGAGAGGAGGAATTCGAGAGATTTTTTTCTGAAGAGGACATGCAGATGGCCAACAGCCATATGAAATTATGTTCCTACTTGCTGGATGCAAATTAAAACAATGAGACATCACGTTACACCTGAAAGACTGACTATTATCCAAAAGTCTGGAAACCACACATGCTGGCGAGGTGGTGAATAAAAGGGAACAGTTTGCCCTGTGGGTGAGTGCAACCCCTATGGAGAACAGTGGGGAGAGTCCTCAAAAAACTGAAGATGGAAATCCCATATGATCCCGTCATTACACTTCTGGGCATCTACCTGAAAGATACAAAAGCATCCGTTGAGGACATGTTTGAATCCCTATGTTTATTGTGCCCTGTTCACAACAGCTAAGAACTGGAAACTACCTAAGTGCCCAACATCAGCTGAATGGATAAAGAAGATGTGCATATATACAGTGGACACTGCACAGCCCTGAGGAGAGAAGAAACCCTGTCATGTGAATCAACATGGATGGATCTAGAGGAGATGATGAGAATTGAAACTAGTAAAAAGAAGGAAGAGACCAGATGACCTCACTCACAGATGGAATGTGAACAGACAAAACGAAGGAATAGATGAAACATAACCAAGCCTGAAACATTTGCAACAAAACTGAGATGACCAATAGGGAACGGGACGGGAGGTGGGGGAGGCGGGGAGAAATGATGGCGGAACCCACTGGACGGTGGTGAAGAACACTTGGTGATTTGGAGGAGGGCAGGGTTTGTGGACACATATCTAAGAAATGGGGAACCTATACAGAGGAAGTTGTTTCAATGTGTAGAGTAATTACTGCATAAAAAATGAATTAAAAAGAAAAACAGCTGGAAGATGCAGGAGAGGAAAGGTTCCAGGAATATGTGCCGGATACGGAACAAGGATATACAACATGCAGGACACTTCTCTCTCTGCCCCCTTTTTTTTCGGGTTTCAGATTCAAGGGAGAGGGACACAAGTATGTTCACATTTAGGAGGCAGTGCATACTGGCGGCTCAGGCGTTACTGCCTGTGACAGGGGAACAGTCCATGGAAACTCCAAGGACGGGAGTTTGCGCCCCGGGGCTGAGGTGGGGGCGGAGGAGGGAGGGAGACAGCCAAATGCTGAGCAACTAACTGACTAACTAACTAGCTAACTAGCTCCCTGGGCAAGGATTGGGGAGGGACACAACCAAAATGCTGGACTAACTAATGAAATCCCCTTCCTCCTCTCTCTTCCTGCCCGCTGGCCTGCATCTCTGCCTGCTTTCTTTTGCAAAACACAAAGCAAGATTTCAGATGCAAAATGCCACGTTTCTCTTTCATTTGCGTTCACTGCCGTGGCGTGAGTGCAGCTCTCCTGCGTGTCCCTGGATCAGCTGTGCTAACTGCTGACGGCAAATCCGCTTTGCACACCCCTGGCGTTTTCCATGACGAAAGTAGTGCTGAAGAGTCCTCATGTCCCCTGCTACCCATGCAGACTAGTCCTGTCTAGGAGCGACTCTTCTCCAGGCTCAGACGTTCACATGTGTCCCTGGGGTGCGGGCCCCAGGCGTTGTGCCCGGAAGGCGTAACCTGGGATTTGCTCTCGCCTGTGTGCTGGGAGCCAGGGTCAGCTTCCCACTCTTGCCACCATTCCTGTGACCCGGGCACCCCATCAGCTCGTCTGGCATTTCTTGGACAAAGGATGGACGAGCAGCAGCACTGACATTTGCTCTGGACTAAAAGGAGGCTGATGCCATCACCCTGTCACCAGCAGCCAGGCTCTCAGAGGGGTCCCTGCGTCTTGCCATATGACCAGAATGTCCGCTTTGTCTTGTTTTAATGTTTTAATCAAAAAACAAGAGTTGAAGAGCAGTGACTTGGAAAGAGTTTTGCAGATGTGTTGGTGACATATAGTGGCTTAGGCTGGTGGGGTGGGAGTGGAACGGCTTGTGGTTCCTTTCTGTGTCATGTCGTCACCGGGGAGGTCATCAGTGCAGTTACCGGGACCTACGCTAAGCTCAGTGTTGTGTGTGTGTGTGCTCACGTGTCTATGCGTGTAACATGCACGTGCCCCTGTGGACTCATGTGTTCATTGCACGTGTGTGCATTGTGTGTGTGCATGCGTGAGCATGCATGTGTCTGCTTTCTGGAATTTAATCTTAAGGTTCAGCTTCCGTCTTCCATTTTTAGGAACTTTTCTTTCAACTTTTAAGTGTGTTTTTACTTTCTTGCAAGTTTCTGTCTTACTGATCCAAGCACCCACCCTCCCGTCACCCTGCGCCTTCCTCAGCCGTGTGGAAGTCACAGGAACGTGACTGTCCATGATGGGGCACTGGGTGACAGCAGCTTATGGGCTTGCTCCTTCAATCATGACAGCACCCTGCGTCTATCAGGATGTCCCCGTACAGACTCGGACTCTGTAGGCTGGGCATCGTGGAATTCTAAGTTCCGTGGAGCATCATGGTGGCCACGCTTGACTCTTAAACCCAGTCCATGGGAGACTTGATTTCAGGCCCTTCCACAGGCAGCCACCTTACAAGTCAGGGCTTTCATCAGCCTCAAAAGGGCTTTATATGAAAAGAAACCATGTCCAGATACTCCTTTCTAGCACAAATAGCAGCAGGGTTCCCTAACGTTTCCATCCTGGGGTACAGGAGTCATCGACAAGACTACAGCGGGAGGAAGGGACCGGTCTATGGCTCCAGCCCATCCAGGCTGTGCCCCTCGTCCCTGGCGGAGTAGGAGTCAGACACTGGCACCCTCTGGAGCTGCTTCCTGCTGGAGGAGGGCTGGTGAAAGCAAGCATGAGCAGGACACCTGTTCCCGAGGCTCCCAGGCCACCAAGAGCAGCATGGGGAGGGCGACTGTCATGCGGACAGGATGCTGTACTATCACGGAGGCTGGTCGGTGAAAGGGTTTTAGCCTTTGTGGGAAAAATAAGTGAGTGTGCTGTGGTCGAATCAGGGAGGTTTAGGAGGTCGGTTTCTGCAGGCTGGTTTTTGACAGGGAGACCTGCTCCAGGTGATCGTATTTAGGTTGAGGTTAGAAATACAAAAGATGTCAGATCAAAATTGAGGGAGATTTCAAGAGAAGGAGACTGACCTCTAATATTCTGGGGTGGAAAAGTGTATGGTTTGTGGACAAGCTCCCTTCTTCTCCAGAGAACAGAGCATGCATCTGTTTATTTGATAAGTAGTTATTTTCCTGGCGTGATCTGAAGTGTTTTATCAATGCTTATTCATCAGATTCGATAGCTCCCTCCGGGGGAGGCCACTCTATTTTTCTTTTTAAATTTCACTAAAAAAAAAAAACAACCCAAAACAGGACAATTTGTCCTGTATATTGGGTTCTCCAGGGAAGCAGAGTGAATAGATATTTATCTGTTATCCATTCATCATTGTCTACCTGTGCATCTGTCATCTATCTCTGTCTATCTGTCTATATCTATTCATCTGTCTACAATATATCTACTTACCTACCCATCTTTATCATGTATCTATGTGTATGTATGTATATATATATATATATATATATATATATATATGTATATCTATCTACCTACCCACTCGTCTATCTGTTGAGGTTGACATTGATTTATTGTAAGTATTGGTTCACACAATTAGAGATTCTTACAAGTCTCAAGGCCTGTATTCAACAAGGTGGAGATCGTGGGAAGTAATGGAAGCTGACATACTGTCTGAATCCTAACTTGGGGTTCAGGAGCACCTGTAGAGTAAGCTCAGATTCCATGTGAGAATAGATCCCAAGAAGAGCTTATACTTCAACCTGAATCCAAAAATCAGAAAATAATGATTTTCAGCTTGGTCAGGAACAGGACTTTCCTCTGCGGGGCCCTGGATTCCATACTTGTCTCCAGTGCATTGGCTGAAGCCCATTCACAGTAGGAGAGGCCGTGTGCTGCTCTCAGCCTGTTGGTTCATGTGCCCATATCACCTGGACTCTCACAGACACTCCTGTGCCCGTCCCAGCCCGCCTCCCTTTGTTTCCTGTGATGTTGATTCTTTCAAGTACCTTCTGTAAGTGGAATCATGCAACATTTGTCCTTTTCGTGATTGGATTATTTCAATCTTTTCACGTAACGTCCTCAGGATTCATCCATGTTGTCTCATGTGACAGGATTTTGTTCTTTTTAAAGGCAGAACAATACTCCACTGTATGTTATGTCTATGCCGCCATTTTCTCTTGTCTTCCACTGTTGGATACACAGTTTGCTTCAACGCCATGGCTTTGGGAAGAATGCTGCATGAATATGGACACGCAGGTGTGTCTTCTGCATCTTAGATATATACCCAGAGGTGGGATTGCTGGATCATATGGTCATTACAATTTTCACTTTGTGAGGCACTTCCACGCTGCTTTCCATGGTGACTGCACCCACCTCCATCCCCACCCACAGATGTTGTACTTGAACACACACCTTGTTGTGTTTTCCTTTAACCTCTCTAGGAGGGCCTGGCGTTGTAAAAGAGAATCACTAACTGCTGCACAAGAAGGAAAGTGCAAATAGCTCCATGGAGTGCGGCCTAAAGATAGTGAAATATAAAAGGGCACTTTCTATTCTCGGTACCTCTATTCGGCTCTGAAGACTGAGCTCAGCTTTCCTTCCCTCTGTCTCCGTGGCCTCCCAGCCTGCACTTGGCAGGGCACCTGTGCCCCAGGTGTCTGGGTGAGCGTTCCCTGACACCTCTGTGTCGCCGACAGTGCGGACATGGCTCTCACGGCCGCCCAGTGTCAGCTCTGTCTGTGTCTCTCCCAGCTGAGGAGAGGCCGTCCTCCATGGCGACTCCTTTCTCTTCAGATATTATTTGTAGAATAAGGGGATTCTGACATACATTCTCAGTCGTTGACGTCACCTGGGAGCCAGCTTACACCCTCCTTTCCTGTATCCCAGAGGTGACTGTGTTTCATTTCCATTTAAAGAATCATCTTTGCTTCCAAATATTTTATGAAAACTTACGTGATGCCGATGAATTCCAAGTCCTTTTAAATGTCTGTGAAGGACCAGAGGCAGCCTCCGTCTGCCATGACCCCAACCTGTCCCGTCGTTTGACCGCACACTTTCAAGCGTCGCCACCTCACCTGCAGAGGCAGTATATGCCCGGCTTTCTTGTCTTTCAGATTTACAGATGGAAAAATACCCTACGATCCTTAGGTTTTTCATTACCTTTATGTTTTGCAGTCTTTTCATTGTTATACACACAATATTTCTTTAAGAATCCCATCATCTGATCTCTCCTGAGATGAGCATGTAGACTCCTTGGAGCGATTTCCCTAGACGCCGATGCGCCGAACACGCCTCCACCTGCAGCCGCTCGCACTCCGACTGTTTTACTGCTGTGGGGTCTGCAAGAACGGACGGCGCATGTGGTTCATACTTTTGTAGGGACTCGGCTGCTGCTCGGCTGCTCCCCTAAGTGGCTGCGTGAGCTGACTTTCGACCAGCACTGTCTGGGGCCCTCTTCCTTTCTTCCCCATTCCTTCATCGCGCTGGTGTGTTTACTTGTGAAGAGAGGAAGAGAGGAAGAAAGAGAGGAAGAGGAGGAGGAGGCACGATTATTATTCATTTGTTATCGGTGGCTCCCCATCCTTGGCTCTCGCACCCAGTTCGATTGGCTGTACGTGGTCCCTGCCCAGTTACTGACTGTGTCCACCATGACATTTAAGTCATTTACGTCGGGCGATGTGCATTCATGCAAAGCGGAAAGGGAAACAAAGCTGGCTAGTGTAGCTTTAATTTGCATTTTCCTCACAATGTCCGGTGTTAATTGTGTCTTCTGAAATTTAATTTAATTTGCCTCCTTATTGTTTTTTCTCCTGGGGGTTCTAGTTCTCAAACCCAGATGCGTGGGGTCTTTGCTGAGTCGGGGTCTCTGCAGCAGCAGGAATGTCCAGGTGAGGGCCAGCGGGGAGACGGCAGGTGGGAGGTGGGTCCCCGGCTGGGCCCTGAAATCAGATGGCCCACCTCTGCTTTTGTCTTATTTGGAGATTCTTTTTCTGGAAAAATGAAAAGTATCCTTTCCTCAGGTTTTTCCACTCTGCTGCTCATTTCAAAGACCCATCCTCTGGTTTTATTGCAATGTTCCTGATTTTGTTTTCATTAAATATTTCTTTGCACTGTTCCTTTCTTCTGTCTCTGAATTATCCATATATTTATTTTCCAGCCTCTCAACTTGAGTACTTGACTTAAATATTATAAACCTTTTTTTAATCTTTCCGAACCCACTCACATTCACAAATTCCTTAGACAAGTTAGTTGTATTCCTGATGTTTTCACTTGGGTTGTTCATGTCTACATATTCCGTAAGTTCAAAATGGGTTTTCCTGGGCTCTCTTTTATTACTGTGCCTCAAATCCCTCCAACCTCATGCAATGAGACTTATACATTATAGGTCCTCAGAATATTCTCTAGAAACTTCCCAAGAAAATAGCAAAAGGGAATTACTTCTGATTCCAAACAGACTGAGATCCAGCCACGTTCAAATAGTTCCCTCCCTAATTTAAAAAATTTCAATGAAAATATTAACAAATTAAGCCATAATCAATTATTCCACTTTTCAGGGTGGGTAAACTTTATTTTCAAGAAATCCAAATGACTAGTTCCTCTGAGAAGTATCATAACAGAACCCCAATCTTCAACAGACTAACAGTCAGCTTGGAGACAAGACTGTGTTAAGATACTAACAATTTTAACTTGGTTTTGTGTTTCTTTGCTGCCGAAAGTACTTTGTTTCTCCTCCAAAGATGTCAAGAATTACAGAACCGATGGGGAGACAGAGACTGTGTCCTACTGTGCTGTTAATTGGTTGTTATGAATGTCGTTGTGACAGGCGTAATTGCAGCAAAGATTACAAAGTGTTTATCTGGAGCACTTATAAATACACGTGTGATTTTAAGCAGAAGAAAGCACATTTTTCTCCGTCCTTTTGTCTTCAATGTAGGTATGAGTGAAGAATTCTGTTCTTTGGGGGAACCTTAGGAAACCTGCTAGCGAGCTGACTGTTGAATACTATAAAATTCAAGAATCCCCAGGTCTGAATCCACGATGGATTATGACTTCAATGGTGCAGCCTGACTGGACCCACCTGTGTTTTTGAAAGGAATTAACTTGAATAGAAGAGATGCGACATTAGCTTCTCAGCATGGAAACAGGTTGTCTGCCAGAAAATGTTTCAACACACGTTTTCAAGTAATATGTTTCTCGGGGTGGTGAGATGTGCCACCTGCAAAGATTCCGTCCTGCTTTGCCTAATGGCAGGCCCCGTGCCTAGCTCTCTAGCTCACGAGAAACACACCGTGGGAGGAACTAAGCCTAGTTTTCAGCCCATAGAACATCATGGTTTCAGATGCACCTGGATGGGAATTTCCAAGAAGGAGCAAGTTAGGGTTGTTCCCTTTCTGGAAATGATTTATTTTCTTTAACAGATTGTTTTGTGTGTATGTGAAACCCACAGATATTATCCATCACAAAGCTGTGGTAATATTTAAGATACAATACGATCACAAACAATTAAATGGCCAAATAGAGTTTGTCCCTTGTGCCTGCCAAATCCACACAAACAAGTTCTGGATCTGTTAGCAAGGAGGCAGGAGAACGTCCTTACTTCTTTTGGGGACAGTTGGCTATGACGTCCAGCTAGGTAGAAAAAGGAGAGGGAGGACTGCTTATTTCATCCCATGGACAGTAAGAGTGTCAGTGATTTCTCGGGAAGAGATGCTCATGGATTTCTCAGTGATTTTGATTCAGGGAATCACAGGATATTATTAGACATGATTATAGGAAGTGATGTCCTTGTCCTGAGTGGAAGTCATGCTTTGGCCAACAGTCTTTGAAGCTTCCTTTTAGCGGGTAGTAGAGCAAAATAGTGTAGAGCCCATCAGTGCTGCCCATCTGTGATCAGGCTCTGCAAACCAGCTGTCACATGGCTTTGGGCAACTTTCTTGTTTCCAGTATTGTCATCAGTAAACAGAAGCAACATGGTATCTAATTTCGAGCACCTTTTTAAAATGAGAATACACACGTAAGAGCGTCACATAGGGTCGGACAGCAGGTCAGCACTCCACAACGCGGTTGTCATTATTACGGGAGCATTTTCTGTGTCAGGCTAATGCGGTGGTCCAGCAGGACCTCCCCCGGGAATCCGCCCTAGTGCGAAGTCACAGCAGCGCCCCGTCGCCTGGAGGCGTGCTGAGGACTTACATTTCTCACATCACAATATTATGTTCTGTCGACCAAGCAGCTTGCCATATGCCCTGCCTCCTTTCCATGCCGTGTTCTACTCTAGCTTTAGAGAGGGTGATTTACCTGTTTGTCTTCTCAACGATGCTTCCAAAAAATACCAGACAAGCAAACGACACACCTTCTAGCCTTTCCAGAAGACAGCAATGATGTGTTCAGACGTTTCCCCCCAAAATGAAAAATCCATGTGCTCAGATCAGAATTGCATTACTTTGAATATATTTATTCTCAGGACATTTGTACAAATGAGAAAACTCAACTCCTTAGAAAAAGCTGCTGAAATCTAAGTGTGGATAGAAAAAATGAGCAAATAATTATGCGGACGAAGGGCCAACAATTTAAAATGTCGTCCTTCAGTTCTCCTAAAAAGAAGAAATCAACTTTAGGAGACTCGCGTTAGATGAGAAGTAGTAGTAATATTGTCAAAAGTGCAGTGATTAGAGCGCGGTCGTTTTTCATCAGAAGGCCACTGACTTAGAAAATTTTGGAGAGGGCAGGTATCTGTATTTTGATTTCTGTTTGGATGCTTTTTTCTGATGACTTAGACTTTCAAGCTACAGGATTTTTGTCTTCAGATATTGAGGATAAATTATTTTTGGAAGATTTGAAATTGACATGATTGATTCCTCAATCAAAGACCGTCTTGGAGACGTGAGGACATCGGAGAGGACAGTCTGCAGGGCCCGTTTATGGAGTTAACCCTGAGGTCTCGTCCCTGAGTCTCTCGCCCCTGCGGGCTCAGGGTTCGGTGCGCTCGTCCATCCATGTGGGAAAAACGGGGCATTTTCGAGAGAGAACCGAGAGTGAACCGCGTTTGCCAGACTTACGTTGGCATTTAGAGTAGCAAGTGCAAACAAAGAGATGGCGCAGCGCCCTCCACAGGGTGGTCACTGCTCAGCCTGGAGCCGTGAAAGAATTTCACTGCAATCACTGTTGGTTTCAACTTAGCTTTCTGTCCGATTTTTGGTTTTTAGGAGGCTGCAGTGAAGGGAACAGGCAGACAGGCAGGCAGAGGGAGGAGAAAGAACCCCCTTAGTTGCTGCATTTAGTTTTTCATCTTGGCCGTTCCCCCAGCTCCGGCCTTGGGTCTGGAACCTGGGTCCCTGGGCCTTAGTGGTCTGATTTTAATTGAACCCTCTGTTAGTGTGCTCTTTACTGATCTGTGGTCGAAATGATAAGCGCCTCCTTTTTATAAGTTATTGTTTAATCCATTTTTCTCTTATTTTTGACGTAATTTGGCATATTTAACAGACAGCCTCACATTACTGATTTCAGGCAGTGACGCTGGATGCCATAAGCTTTAGGAACAACAATGGTGACTCATGAATTCCTCAAAATTATTTTTTAAAAACCCTCCCATTGGCCTGTTTTTCTGACTGACCTGAATGAAAGTTCTTCAGTTTGACCCAGTAGAGTGTGGTGACCTTCCCTCTTGAGAATGAAATTCCAGCTTCTACAGACTTTTCACTAAGAGGAAACGGAGTCAGAGCCCATCGTTTCTACCAATGTGAATAGAAAGCGCATTTTAATCAGCGGTGCTTTGGTAATAACATTTCAGTAGCATTCAAAGATCACAATAAAATTTGAAGTTGTGTGTATGTACAAGAAAAGAAAAAAATCACTGGGATTAATTTTAGCATTGCTTTCTAAAGCAGTTAAGGGCTATGTTTTTGAAAGAAATCTCAAGAAGGAGCAGTTTTTAATTTATCCAAACTTCTTTCCATGCCCATAGTGTTAGCCGAGAACTGACGTTAGGAAGCTGCCGTCTTCACCTCTAAGCAGACCTCTAATCATGTCTGCTCAGTGCGACTGGCCACATGATTGCTAACCAGGATGTGAGGTGTGTGTGGACTGTCACATCTGTGTGAAATCTGAATACAGAGACCCATTTGTTTTCGTGTGTGCGTCCGATTGGGTCCTGGCCGGCTACAGTGACGTGGGGACAGGGGTGGCGCCCCGTGGAAACTGTAATGTTAAGCATGAGAATTTCCAGCTAGAGACCAAGGAAAAATTTAATAAATTTGACCTTTTATAGAATCAAGCTAAATATTAAGTTAAATCTCCACACAATCTTCAATATTTAAAGGCAACCACAATGTCATTGGAAATGGAGGATATGCATGCAAACACAATAGGAAGTGATTGCTCAGCTGTGTCACTGTGACGAAGTGTCCCGAGTCTCGCATTACAGCCCCACGTCCTGTCTGCCTGAAAGCAGTTTGGGGTGGAGGAGCCAGGTTTCCTACTTTCCCCGACGGGGTGAGCAAACACTCTTCGTCGCTTCAGCAAGTTCACTACATGAGCCAAAGCCTAAGGCTGCCGGGACAGAGGCTCCTGCACAGAGACCTCAGGACGATCTTGTCCTGGTGCCTTACGTGTGGCAGGGCCGTGGTTCCTCTCCACACACACGGGCCACCGCCAGCCCTTCCCGCCACCACGCTGACAGGGCCTCCTATCCTGTGACGTGAGCTTCTCGACGTCAGCTCAGTCCTCATGATTTCAGAGGTGATTATGATGGGACGACCTGAAGATCTCTGTGTCCGTCCTTGTCATGTGAGACACAAGCCACTGAGGCCCTGAGAGTTTAAATGGCTTGCTCAGTAGCACATCCTGTGAGGCCAGAGCCATCCTGGGTGTCAAGACCCAGGCGTTCAGAAGTCCGTCCATAAAATCAAAACATGGGAGCCTGACTTCAAGAAATGCTGCAAATCCCGTTGTTAGTCTCAAAGAAACAAAATATTTGCTAAGAAGTTTGCACATTTCAAAAAAACAAAGGGAGAAAGGAAGAAAAGGAGGGAGGGAAGCCTGGCTCTGTCATTTCCCTCTGACCGGGTAACATGATTAATCATTTTCAGCTTCTTGTCGCATGGTCCTAGTGAAAACCCACGTGTAAAGAAACACCGGATGGGCTGCAGACACAGGACACAAGCATGTGAAATGAGGAGCCTCACTCCTCATGAGAAGCAAACTGGAAATACAAATACATGAAAGCATGGCGTTTTAAGTGCATTGGATTTGATTTACGAAACTTTAAATGTCTGGCAATGATAGGCATTGACTGTCAAGTCAAGCTGTTAGGAAGGCCACAAAATTTCAGGTCTACTTTGGGGAGTGATTTGCAGTATTTGAGAGACATGATACTGCATCTACCACATGGTAATACATTTCTGTGTAGTGTATTTTCCTCTCTGGGTTTCAGTTACCAGCAGTCAGTTGGAATTCGATAATATCATGTATGATAAGATAATTAGAGAGCATATCGTTACCGTTATTCTATTTTATTATGTGTCATTCATCTCTTACTGTGCTCAGTTTATAAATGAAACTATCGTAGGTGTAATGTACGATGAACAGCATACACAGGCCTCAGCAGTATGCTGTGTGGGCTCAGGCATCCCTGGGGTTCTTGGACCATGTCTCCCTGAAGATGAGGGTGGGGGTGCACTGTGTACCCTGGAAATGATTTTTATACGTGAACAGATCATGCCTAACTATGTTTGGAAGCATTTTTTGTCATTAAAATCTATAAACAACAAAAATGTTCATCAGTCAAATAAATTGTGATCAACTCAGATTCTGGGAAACCATAATATAAGGGAAATGATTTGGGTCTAAATTTGGAAAAGGAGTGAGTCTGCAGCATGCCACCTTCTGAGTGTCTGTAAAGCAACGTGGGGCGGACAACGTGATACCATGAGTATCCCCATCCATGGGTTCTGGATGCATGTGCTTTACCTTTCATCCTTTACTGTGTTGATGTAAAAATATAACGATGTAGCTGCCAGGGAAATGCAAATTAAAGCCACACTGAGATATCACCTCACACCTGAGAGACTGGATATTGTCCAAAAGTCTGGAAACAACACATGATGGAGAGGACGTGGATAAAAGGGGACACTTTCACACTGTGGGTGCCAGTGCAAATGGGTGCAGCCCCTCTGGAGAGCAATGTGGAGATTCCTCAAGAGTTGAGATGGAAATCCCATATGCTCCTGTCATTCCACTTCTGGGTATTTGCCCGAAAGATACAAAAACAGTCATTTGTAGAAATGTATGCATCCCCATGTTTATTGCCGCCCTATTCCCAAGAGCTAAGAACTGGAAACTACCTGAGTGCCCAGCGTCAAATGAAGGGATAAAGAAGATGTGGTCCATAGACACAAAGGAACACTGCACAGCCCTGAGAAGAGAAGAAACCCTGTCATTTGAATCAACATGAATTGATCTAGAGGGGATGATGCTCAGTGAAACCAATCAAAAGAAGAAAGACAGATGCATGATGACCTCACTCACAGGTGGAATGTGAACAGACAAAACAAAGGAATAGATGAAATATAGCCAACCCTGAAACATTTGTAACAAAACTGAGATGACCAATAGGGAATGGGATGAGAGGGTGGGGAGGAGGGGAGAAATGGTGGCAGAACCCACTGGACAGTGGTGAAGAACACTTGGTGGAGGACAGAGTGTGTTGACATATATTTGAAGAATGGGGAACCTTTAGAAAAGAGAGTCGATTATGTAAAAGTGAAAAAAAAAAGTTTTATTTTTACAGTTAAGCAGCAAAAGCACTTGGATTTAAAAATCAGGTGAGCCTTTCCTTGTCTCAGTCCCTGGGTGGTTTTCTACCCCCATTTACCATCGTATTAGCTGTTTTTCTTTTGAAAGCTTGTGCATTTTCCCCTAAAAACAAGCCGTTTCTAGAGCTCAATGCACTTTATGTTACCTCTATTATTTATCAGAACAAGCCCTGGAAAGAAAGTATTTTCATGAGTATGAGATTGATAGTCTCAGCTGTACTTTAATGTTCATATTTAAACTTCATGCATTTTCACCGTCTTTATTATGTGAAAGAAAGGTTTGAGACGAATCGTGTGGAAGAGACTAGATCGGAGAACCATCTGTGGACGTTTGTTAAATCCGGTACCCAAAGCATAATCTAAACCTCCTTCGCAATAATGCACCTTGTCTCCTTGTGCAGAAGTGTGTGTGCATGCAAATGAGTGCAGCGGTCACACAAGTCACAAGTCACAAGGCAAAGGGACTGCTGCTTTATTCTGGTATCTGGGAATTAGAGGCATTTTCCGTGATCGACTTGAAGGTCCGTTCACCTTCCTGACATGAACATCTCTGAGTCTCCGAGGGTGTCTAGGAGAAGTGGCCCCCTCCACATATGCAGAAGATTTAAGATGGATCTCTTTTATTATGCAAAATTCGACTAGCTTTAAGAAAACGGCATTGCATCACTAAACTACGGACGTCAGGTGTGCGTCGCCGCAAGGCTGTCTGTGTGGCTCTCCCTTCAGCAGACACAGGTCCCCTGTGCCCGGTTTGCCTGCCCCTTCCCTTCTGGCAAACACTAATTCGATTTCATAGAATGAAGGCTCATTTTTGTTCATTTGGTTTATTAGACGTTTGATTTCTCTACATGAGAGAGATCAGTGAAATCATACGAAGTCTGTCCGTTCCCTTCTGACTCATCTCATGAAGCATAACTGCCTCTAAGTCCACCCCCGTGGTTGCTCAGGGCAGACACAAATCTCAGTGAATCGAAGCAGGAAGACAGACATCCCTTCAGTCCCGCTTTCAGAGAGAACCAGCATGTCCTCCCTACGACAGCACTTTGAGTACATTGCCAATTAGGAAAAAGCGACACAGGAAGATGGTTGGCTTTTTCCATGAGGAGGCACTTAGACATTTTCAGAGCACTTGACCGGTCGCGGTTCCTCCGGTGAGCTCGGCAGGGGCCTTCATGCCACAGGACATCTGCGTCCTGTGTTTGTGTCTGCTCTCTCTCTGCACCGTGAAAACTCCCACTCTTGTTGACCTCCGAGCCCACACACACACACACAAGCACACGCAGGCACCCCCCTAACACACACACACAGGGATTTAGCAGTTTCCACCCCACCATCTTTAATACTCCTCTTTGGTTTATCATCTCAGTGGTTAATAACTAAAAATCCAACTGCAGCCCCAGAAAATATCCACAGAACAAGCCAATGATGCTCAGGCCAGGAGAGGGAGAATTTCGGAAAACGACACAGGCCGCGCATGTGTCTGTAGAGAGGGACCTCCTTGCTCTTTGTGTTGGAATATGTCCAGTTCTTTGAAACGGAGTCCCGCGTATTTGGCTTCTTCTGTGTCTCGCGCACCCCTCAGGGTCCAGCAGGCTGGCTGAGATGCCTGTCTCAGATCCGACTGGTTGGTTGGAGCTTCGTGCTTATCTTCTCGCAGAAAACATGCCTCAGAAAGAAGTGTATTGTTTTTTACATAAAAATAAAATCAGGTGTGCCCTGGTGGAGTGATGGTCCGGTCAGACGCCTTCAAAGGAGCGCAGGCCACACACCCCTGGGTTCCAGTTTTGGATCCCAGGGGAAATAACCAGTGTGAACAACTAAATAAACAAATAAATAAAATAAAATGCTTCCTCCTCCTCTCTCTTCCTGGCTGCCTGCCTGCTGGCCTTCATTCCTTTCCATAAATCAAATAAAATCAGCCATGGGACTGAATTTCTTTAGTACAGCTGTGGTATGAACACAACAGTTACGATCTTCACGAGCTGGAGTGGGGGAGATGGTGGCATGGAACGCGTGGTCCCGACGCTGTAGACGTAAAGCCTCCCCTCAGCAGCCCACAGCAGGCTGCTTGCAGTGCACTGCTTGAAAGCACGAGGCACCTCCTTCCAGCAGTTATGATCTGAGGTTTGTGGGCAAAAGAGCAGAGATCCTGAACTGGTACTCTTTGTTGAGAAAGTTCCAGAAAAGAAGAGTTTTCTTAGGGCACCATTGGTTCCTGTTGTGCCGTAGATCCCAAGCAACAATGAAAAGAAAGCCTTTTCCCCCGGTTACGTGCCGTGCGATGAGTTTCAAACGCCTAAATTGCAGTTTTGATTTTTAAGGCTGAAGGATTTCCGTTTCCTTTTACCATGTCATCACACCACTTCTGGACACAGGCGCTGTCTTGGGGTTCATGTCACAGAATGTTTTCAAGCTGAGTGTGTGTGTCTGTGCATCAAAGTGCTGACAGGCTCATTTGGCTCTGGAACATCTAATATTTGAAATTATATCGCTGTAAAAGGTAGTTAGTTACCAGCATACATTTCGGTTTTTTCTTGCTAAGGTGTTCTCACTTTTATCAGAGTTGTCACTGGGAAAGCATTTCAACATATTCTTTAAAGGGAAAAGCAGTAATATTACATTACTTTTATTTTCCAACTCTAGGGACAGTTGTCGTCATTAAATTTGGGGTCACCCACATATTGTGTTTTTTCAAACATAAACATATGTGCCTCTATGATTCTTTTGTTGTTGTTTGTGGTTTTCATTTTCTGCCCTCCAATTTTAGGATTATTTTAAGAGCAGTGATAGGATTATTTTAAGATCGGTAAATATAGGATGCTTTGTTATATGCCAAAATGATCTGTTTAGCAGGACACATATACAGGGCGATGTAACAAGGGAAGGAGATGGAGAGAAATTGGTGGTCATGATGCCACAAAGTGATTGGCTGTGTATGTCACAGCTCGAGTTCACGGGAACAATTCATTTATTCGTTATATAGGAATGAACTGATCAAACACTTATTGAGTGTCTAATTTACCAAGAAATCAAGTAAGAGTCAGAGTGTTGAGATGAGAACTGATGCTGAGAGGGTAGAAGACACCCCTAAACCAGGTCCCAAAGACCATGTCGATGCTGTGACAGGTAATTGGTTTCATGGCATTTGGGATGGTGAGGAAAGAATGGTTTAGGGGAACATTGAGGAAAAGGCAATTTGATTGGATATTGAAGGAAGACAGGGGAGGAGTCAAAGCTGGCTCACTGTAGAGTAGTTGATTTGTAATGCTACTAAAAAGAGAAAGTTCAATAACAGATGCTGAGACGGATTGACATACTGTACATGAAATGTGCATTGGTAGCTAGATGAGACATCAAAACCTTAGAAGATCAGAGGGCTGTTCTGAAAATCTTGATTTTGGACATTTCACCTTGCAGGCGAGAGTTGAAGGCAAGAGAGTACATGGGCTCTTCAAGGGTAGTGTAAGAATGGAACCCTACAGAAAACCAGCACTTTGGGATCATGTGGAAGAAGGGAAGGCACTATCAATTCAAGGACGGCAGGAATTGATTCTGATCAAAGGCCACATTGGTGATGGCCTCAGATAATCTGCACTGGGGAAGAATGAGAACAGGGAACCTGCACTAGGGCCAGATAGTTGAAGGGTCGACCATGGAACACAAGTAAAGCAGAACATGACGAGTTGAAAACCAATGTGTTGTCTAGAAAACCAAATCAGCTTTGAAAGTCAACAAGATCAATGAAACTAAGCATGTCTGTTTTTGTAAGGGGAGTGGGTCCAAGAGCCAACTTTCAGCCCAATTTCAATGAATTGCAAAGTAAAGGGCAGGACTCCTTTAGACTGACAGTTTTAAGAAGTTCAGATGTGAGGACTGGATGATGGATGAGTGGATCATTATCTAAAAGACTGAGGCAAGTCAAAGTCTTCATCTGTTGGGTATTTTGTATAAAAATATAACAGACTGAGTGGCTTATAGGCAACACACTTATTGCCCAATAGTTCTGGAGGCTGTTAGTCCAAGATGAAGGTGTTGACAGGGTCTGGTAAAGAATATGTTCCAGGTCACAGAATCCCAGTTGTATCCTTATAAGAAAAAAAGGGACAAAGGAGCTCTCTGGGGTCTTTTTAATAAGGGCACTAATTCTGCACACGAGCACCCCCTCCTCTTGACTTAAACACCTCCCAGAGACTCCACCTCCTATTAACACTAACTATGGGGATTTAGATTTCAGTATATGCCTTTGCGGGGCGCACAGACATTCAGACCAGAGCAGTAACTTCTTTTTTTTTAACTTCTTTGCTTAAAAGAATGATCCAAAGGTGTTGAAAATATCTACTTGGAATCTCTTGTTTGGATAATTAAGGAAAAATAGCAAATGTATATTCTGTTGAAGTATAGGAACATCCTAATTCTTAACATCACCCTCAAATGCATTTGAACCATACATAGTAAAAGACCTCTTTGCTAAAGTCTGTAGTAGTATTAACTAAAGACAATTTTTACCTATCTGTGAAAGCATAGCCTTATATTTTTTGAGACTGCTCCCCAAATCCCAAAAACATTCACAAGTTTTGAACTGGGCAAAAGGAAATAAAGGATCATTTGGAAGGCATGAAAGGGCAGATGGTTTGCATTCTGTGATGTTTCATTTCTTCTGTACATATTTTAGAATTTCCTGTAACTACACATACTGTAGAGTAGAGTTTATAAACTTTGTAGTAGAATCTAAAATAACCGTATCATTGGATACTTAGGAAGTTGTCGCATGAACTCGGTGACTTGAGTTTATCAGTCACTGTGCAGTGAAGGACAGGGGTCTGCGGGTGTCTGTCAGGAACAGGCATGCTCCGGGAGGAGGCTGTAGGTGACCGATGGGAGGAAGAGTCAGAACGGCACATGAAGAGGTTCTTGAATCCATTTAAGTTCTCACTCTGACAGGTCAAATATAAACTACGTTCTTACTCATAACAATTTGAAGTAGATTGAAATTAATTTAAATTCCTCCTGTAAGTAATATTCTAGCCTTTTATTAGTATATTTTTGGCTGTATGTAGACAGATAAGTAGATGAATAGATGGATATGGACGATAGATAAAAGGCAATAAAGCAGTTTAAAGTGATACTTAAAGCTACAGAAAAGCAGCTTAGAAAAATTTACAGGTGGTGTTTGTATTAATGGATAAAGAAAGGCATCTGGGGTGACTGAGACTTCCTCCTAACCTCTGAGAGGAATTCCACCTGTTTTAAATAGTAAACTTTCCTTTGTTCAAAGCATTTCTTCTTGTCACCAACATGCAGGTTATTCCGTTGTGTTGTGTTGTGTGCTGTTGTACACCACAGAGACATTAAACATCCTCATGACAGGTAGAAACAGAGATGATTCATTCATCATTTAATAGTTTCTGAATCAAGCCATTTTATTTTCTTTTAACCAGTGAACAAACTAACTCGGGGCATATTATTTAAGGCAATGAAATGCCACACAGTACAAGAATTATCCTGGATGTCATAGGTCACTTGCTTTCTTCATAATCTAAGATATTTCCAAAGCAAGAGGTGAACAAACTCATTTCTGTCTCCTGTAAGAAATCATGCAAATTGATTCTTCACCTTATAAGCAGATGCTGAATGTCGTCATTTTTGTAGAATTGTTACCAATCATTTACACTTTTTGAATTTTCTCATTTATCTTTACATGATAAAGATTAAGCATTTTCTAAATGTATGATGGTGGCATTTTTTTATAGGAATGTCAAAGCAGTACTTGAGCTATTATAATCGTAATCTTGAGGAATCTTCAATATTCTTTTTGCCAACAGAAAAGGGGAGTAGAGAGAGAATTTTATTCCATTCAGCCGAGAGCCGGAGACAGTAGTCCCGACACTGGTGAAGCTGATGATGCACCTGTGTCTCCTGCAGTCCTCACCTGAGATGCCAAGGACCTGCCCGTCTCAGTATGTGACGCTCGGTCACCCTGCTCACGCTGCAAGTTCTACAAATTCTTCAAGTCAGGGGTCTTTCCAAAAACCAGGCAACCTGATGAGCAAGCAGGCAGGTAGAGGGAGGCACTTTATTTATTTTATTCAGTTATTCATCAGAGATGGTTCCCTGGCCTCAGTTCTTGAACCGGGGTCCTTGGGATGTCTGTGGGCTGTGCCTGGTTTAACCCCAGGCCCCCAGAGCACCCCTAATTCACAGCTTGACACGATTGTTGACTCCTGGAGAAGTCCATTCTACACATTCCCACAGCCACAACCGGAGGAAAAAACCACGAGCCAAAAATTGGAGTCCAAAATATATTGGCAGTAACCCATTCGCTGTTTGCTGTCCTGAAGATTTGAGGCACATTTTCAGTGAAAATGGACTGGAGTGGAATTATTCTGGGTGGACATGTGCTGCAGGCTTCGATGAAGTGGGTCACCGCAGCGTCCTTCAGCGCCTCGTCCCTTTCTCAGTGGCCTCAAGTCGTGAGGCCGCCGTGGGTGGAGACCCACTCTGTTTTCATCGCTCCTGAAAAATAGGGTTGACGCGCTCTTCTGCATCAGCAGATTGCTGTGGACGTGGTGGCCAGGATAAACATTCAGGAAAACCAAAAACAACCAGACAACAAAACAAGCATTAAAAGGAGAGTCTTCTTTCTGCCGCAGCCAAAATTATACAGATACAGAAATGCACAATCCCGAGAGGATGTGCCAGAATTACTCGAGGAAATTGTACTTGTGTTGTTTTTCTTTCTCCTTTCCCCAGCAGCAGCTCTATAAATACCCGAAGTGCCTTCCTGAAAACAATCGAATGGGCACAAAACCCCTTCCTCCGTAACTCCGTGCTCTCGCCGGTGCCCAACCCACCTGTCTCAGGTTCCCTTTGCGTGTCTCTTTATTTGAGGCCTGTCTTTGTTTTTCCAGGTGGGCTTAATTGGTTTCCTTAGCTGGCACTTCCCTGGAGGCTGGTAGACATTGACGGCAGTCTTGTCTTCCAACTCACTCTTTCCAGATTTCTCTGTCATGTGTCTGCGTACCTCGTCCAAGTGCATCAACTCAGGGCAGAAAGAACTGCCCAATATGTTATGAGCCATTGACTTCTCTGAGGAACTGCTTCCCGTTAAGGTTTTGAACCTTTAGTGCTCAGCTAAGATGTGTGTCTGCCGACGGTGACTTAGCACTGAGTTGGCTTCTGGAAGCTCTGGATGATAGCGCCGTCAGAGAGTGGAGGAGGTGGGGACCCTGGAGGCTCCGTGATGGGTGGACTGTGGCAGCTTGTTCAAGCAAGCATCTGGGAATAGTCTCTTGCTGAAGCAAACAGGAAAATTTTTGTGAGCTTTTTGATCTATCATTCATGCATTCATTCACTCATTCAACTTCTTTTAAACTCTGGAGATACAGAGAGATGAGTAGACATCCTTCTGGTGGCCCTGTGACTGCACAGATGCCTTCATGGGGCAGAAATCTGTTCAAGGAGGTGTCTATTCATCTCACCCTTGGGCCAGTGGAAAGTGAACAGTAGAACTAAGAATGCAGCAAGTAATAATAGTCATACTAGTTGGTTCTCAAGTGCTAAGAACCCGCACATACCTTCATTTCCCCCAAGACAACACTCGAAGATTCTGGATCTCAGCCTGCTCATTTATTCACGTTTTATCGCCTGGTGTCACCGCACTTTGGTTCCGGTGCTGCGGTGCTGAATGGAAACCCAACACGAGACTTGGGGGAAGGGACAGGGTCCATTTATTATCTTCAGCAAGTGGAGCCAGGGGAGACCGAGTCTCAAAGCCTCAGTCTCCCTGAGCGAAAGCACCCAGGGGTCCTAAGGGGGAGTCAAGCTTGGGCGCTGCGTGATAGCGGAGCATCGTCCTCCCTACGGGGTCCGTCTGCTCACCTCCAGCATCAGGGTCAGCAGCAGAACTCAGGCCCAGGTCACAGGGTGCTCATGTGCCCATGTGAGGGCCACCGGTCAGCCCTTGGTTTCTCCAGATCCGGGCCACCCGTGGGCCAGCACATCCCGGGGTCAGTCTGACCTCTGAGCTGTGGTGGACACTTTGAAGTCTCAGCAAAGGAAACAGAAAACAGCAGACTGTGAGCCCAAAGCAGGAGGGAGTGGGGACCGAACAGAACCCATTAGTCATGCTCTTGGTGGGCTACGGAATTTTCATTATTCTTCATTCCCTGTCAGTTCCTTGTATAAAACTGCTGCTTCGCACCCGTGCTGGCTGCTTTCTCCTCTACGTCTCCCCCGTCCTGCAGCAGAGTGAGTTGAGATTGCTGGCAACAACCACTAACTCCAAAGTGATATTTTTGTATCTGAAAGCTGGTTTTCTTCACAAACAGGACTAACAACAAAACACCCTGGGCCTAGGGAAGGATTACCCTGGAAGACGTAGTTCAGAGTTTGCAGCTTTCATAAGCAGGAGCCGCTCTTCCTAAAAGTCTGACTCTTTTGCTGTGCGCCCTTAGCGGGGCCTTCGCTTTGAGCTCTTGCCCGGAAGAGCGGAGGACCCTGCGTTGCACACACATCCGGCTCTTGGGAAACATCATGCCTTACTTTCCCCCGCAGAGCGAGAGGAAGGCATTCCCCTCTCCAGAGGCCTGGTATCTGAGCGCTGGACACCTCTCGGGTACAGCTTTCCGCAGGTGTCTCGGGACGGGAATCTCCAGGGTGGAGGTTTCTTTTTTCTCCTGTTCATGCGCCTTGGGTCCCCTGCACCATTCTCATCCCTTCTGGGAACGTGAGCCTTCGGGCCCAAGATCACCAGGGCAGGATGCCCGCAGCGGTGACTCGGTCTTTCCTGGCCAGCATTTCTTCCACCTGCCCATGCTGTTCGCTCGCCGTATTGCAGAAACGTACTCCCAGCCACGGTTTTTCAGGAGACCCCTGAAGAAAAGCACACGCTCTAGGTGATTTCTTTCTGACAGTGCATTGCTAAAATGTGTATTCAGTAATGTGCTTCCCATCAGTCGGCAAGTGCATTTATTTAAATAATCAATAACCATCTGAAATGGGCGTAAAACCCTGTATGACGGGCACAGGAGAGGGGTGTTGGGTTCAGTCAGTGGAACCACAGGTAAGGGAGGGCCGTGCGACATCCCGGCTTTATCCACACGTCTTTCAGCGCGTTAACCACAGGGGTGGCCGTGACAGTGATGTCGGAGCGTGTTTATCTGTGCATAGCCCTTCTGGGAGCTGGTGGAAGAGCTGACGGCTCCAGTGTCTGATGAGGAAAGAGGTTCGCGCGCCTCGGAACTGCGGGTGCCGCACAGCGCTTCCTAAGGCACCTCCCCACAGGGCGCCCAGCGCCACCAGGTGACAAGAGTGCCCTGCTTCCCAGTCCTGCTTACAGTCTCTTGCCGCGTAAGGGCACCTGCTGGTCTCCGCGTTGGCCCCTGCGAGTTGAGGGGCCTTCTCCCCGGCTTGCTTTCCCCGGGAGAAGTTTTGGGGCACTGACCGTGACCTGCTCCGTCTGCAAACGCCCCGGCGCGCCACGCCCTCGCGAAAGTAACCGGCGGAGCCGAGTGCCGTCCAGCGCGCCCGCGTTCCCCGCCGGGAAGGTTCTGGGAAACGAGTGAAGACGAAGTGTGTTTACAGGCGGCTGTGGCGGAGCAGACACAGAGGGCGCATTTGTGCCTCCCGACGTTCTGTGGCCCCTGATGGCCGGAGGAGCCGATGGCCCAGGCCGCCGGCCCGAGGCGAGGCCGCATCCCCAGGAGTGATGACACATGACTGCCTCTCGCGCAGGACAGCCACGCTGTCCTGCGTCTCTGTGGAGTGACAGCTGCTCTGCAGCCTCCGCGGAACCTGGTCCCCTTCGTTTTCTGCTTTAAGTTGAAAAAGACACAAATGCAAACGTCTTTGCCTTTGTAAACTCCGCATCTGAACCGGACCTAGTGCGTTGGCTCCTGACACCAGCTGCCTGGCGCCCCCCGGAGGCGACGCCTGTGTTTCCCGCCCGTCCGTCAGCCCCGGCCTTCCCCGCAGTGTGTGCGGGCCGCTGGCTGCTCTGCCTCTTGGTGAGGCTCTGGCCTCGTCACTCCCCAGGGTTCCTTGTTTCTGCTTTTCAGGTGGAGGGATGGAGGGAATTTCGTAGTTTGTGGAAACCGTTGATTATCAGAATCTATTTTGAAAGGAGATTAATGACCTAAGAAAACAGAAAATTAAGTCTCTGAAGTCAAACTAAGTCTGCATTGCAATTTTATCCGATTCTATTATGTGTCGCTAGTTAAGAATTCTGTAGTTTTGTTTTTAATTAGTTAATTTGCATCCGTTTATTTGTGAGTTAATTTTGTTGACGGGGTGTGACATCGTAAATCAACATCTGTGTAGGCCACTCAGTCGCCAGCAACAGTCGCTTCTTCACCATGGATCCCACCCCTCCGACCCAACGGGCCCAGCCTGGCCCTCCCGCCCCCCTGCAGCCCATCATTTCATGTGACAACTAAATCTATTTGTGTTCGATTTGGTTCCTTGTTTGGTTTGGTTTCTCCGTTACCACACACGAGAGAGACCATAGGACGCCTGTCTTTCTCCTTCTGACTAATCTCACGGTCAGGTCCATCCGGGCTGTGACAAAGCAGAGCCGTATTCCCGCGTGTCTCTTGACCGCCTCTTCTTGTCCACGCGTCTCTCCGGGGCGCTTGGACCGGCTCTGCCCTGGGCCTGTAAACGGTGCCGCAGAAACATCCAGAGCTCTGTTGTGTCGGCAGCTTTATCTTCTTCCGCTTCTGTTAATCATCTGAAACATGAAAAACAGCCGTCTCTCGTAGCGTCGTTGAAGGACAAATGATTTTCAGTTGCTTTAGGAAGCCAGTAGCCTGTGTTAGAAGAGACTCGATAACCAGCAGCAGAAGCCCCGATGCTGCAGGCTTCAGCGAAATGGAAAAGAGCCATGTCGCCCGCTGTGAAGTAGTGATGACGGCTGTAACCACAGCAACTACCAACAATACCCGTGATCGATCCCAGAGGAAGGAAAGGGCCTGAAATCAGCAGGAATGTGAGGACCGCTGTCTTGGGGCTCACGTGGAGCAGGGGGTGACGTACTTCTTATCTCTGAGGCTACTAAAGTGGGAGGGAGGCTGACCTGCCCTCACCGACTGCAAGCAAAGGGACCAAGATGCTGAGCACACCTGCCGTTCAGTTGATGTCGGGTTTAATATTGTTTACTGCAGTGAGAGGGAATGCGAACCATTTTTCTACTTCACATTCCCATATGAAACAGCCATTTAAGTCTCTTCTAACCATTCTCTGTACTTGGCATATAGATCACTGCTTCTCTGAGGTTTAATTTATGACACTAAATGGCAGGATTAAACTGATGAATGAATGCGGAAAAAATGAGTTCTCAAAGCCAAGACTTAGAGAAAAATAGCTGATTTCCTTAAACATTCAGGTGTTCAATGCGCTCTATGATGCTACTTTGCAAGTGTCTTGTTTACAAGTAGTAGATTTAGACTCTTGACATTTCAAATCACAGTTCCTGTGACATCTCTGAAGTTCAGTGTAGATCTGATGTTCTTATGCCTGGGATACATCTAAATTTTGAGTTCATTTGACTGCCTGCCTTTTCTTTGTTTGTCAAGAGGATGCATAACATTTCTTTTAGAAAGAGGAAAATGCAAGTTGTTTATTGAAGAGTCCATTGGTTATCACACATGTTAACCACATTTCTGTAAATGAAAAGCATGAATTTGTATGTGTTCTGATGCTAGGGACCTTACAAATATAAGCTAAGAACCTGTGTGTAGCTCCCTCCTGTATGACAAATCATCAAATGATGGAAAAACCAGGGGAAATGCCTTTGGTTGTCTGGATTCGAGTAGAGTAAACTGTCTCCCTCACTGGGAGGAAATGATGAGAGGTGGAGAGAAGCAGAGGCAGGGAAATGTCCTCACTCGAGAGACTGGAGAGGAAGGTTGTGGTGTGTCCAGTGGAAAACAACTCTTTGGGGACACACTGATTTGCACCCCTGTAAAGTGGATGCATGCATCTTTGAGGTCCTCTTAAATTGTTCATCATTGATACCAGATTCAGACCCAAATTTCTTTCGGTAAAAGACTGAGAACCGTTATACACCCTAACCTAGTGTGAGTTTATTATCAGTTCAACTCAGAGCTCAAGCTGTTTATTTCCAGGTGTGTGTATTTGAGTCAGACTTGAGTCGCAGTGGCCATATTAAATGAGCATTTACATGAACCACTCCTGCTGCATTTTATCCTCACTGGCCAGGCAACCAATAGACAGGAGATTTTTATTATACTGTAACGGAGATCATGTAACTTACCAAATTATATTTCGTAACCTATGATTGATCTGAAGTAAAATACCTTTGGGGGAAAACGTTCTACTTATTCTAAGATAGAAATATATGAATAATTTTTTTGGAAAACATATTCCGTACTGAAATAGATGCACAGATTCTAAAGATTGAGAGTACATCACTAAGGTGATCCTTGTAAAAATATATGCACATTGTAAATATTGCATTTTATAAAATAAATGTTTTTCTAATGTATCTCTAATCACATTGTATATTATAAATTTGTATTATTTATGTGTGTTTTTATCTGTCAAACTCAAGAGTCTTATTTTATCCTCTATCAAAAGACTCAGGTTACGCTCTGTGGCTCAGGTGGCTGAGATGACTGGGGTGTGGACCATGTAACGCCCAAGGACCCAGGTTGATGATTTGGAGATAAGGATAAAGATTCAAATAAACAGCTAAATAGATATAAAATGCTTCTTCTCCTCCCTCTCTTCCTCCCTTTCTCGCTTAAAAAAAAAAAGAAGACTGAGTGATTGAGTGATTCAGACAAAAAGAAGGAAAATCATTATTAGATCATTCGAGAATTGTTCCTGGAAATGACTGATGGTAGTTTCATTACTGGGAAACTTCAAACTGTTAATGGTGAAAGGAAGATTCTAAAATCTCTCAGAGAGGGGAAAGAAGTAAGACAGAAATAATTGGGAATTAGAATACTTTTTATTTCTCAAGAGGAAAATGAAAGTGAAAAACAGTGTCTGGACATGTTTAGGTTATAGGTTTCAGATGAAAAAACTCGTATTATCTATATGTATGTGAGCTTCTTTTCCACTTAAGAAAGAAGATCATTATTATGAAGCTTGGTCCTCAGAATCTTTTGTCCTTAAATAAGAGCTTTTCTGTGTTTGCTTCCATGTGAGAGAAGTATTTTATAAGTGGAACTTTAAGTTTGCATTAAGTATTTCCCTAAATGAAAAGGTAAGAAAATGATAACTATAGGTTAAAGCTGAAATAATCATCTATAAAATCTGATCAAATTACATTTATGCTTCCAGACTGGAATTCACTTCACATTAGGCCGTGATGGGTGTTGGCTTCTCCCTTATTTTCTTTAGTTCTGAAGTGGATTGACAAGGCCTCTTTTTTTAACCCTGTGATGTTTTCATCTTTGAGTTTGGATTCAGGTGTTGCCATCTGTGGAAACGTTTCCTCCTTCTCTGAAAAACAGGGATACTTCCTCTAACACTGTGCTTCCTCCATTAAATCCTCATTGCTGTTCACCCTAGAATTTGTATTCCCACATCCCTCAGACCTACTGAGGGAGCAGAGTCCACATCTACCCCAGACTTGGCTCCCTTATTTCTTTCTGACTGCTTATTCAGGGTGTGTTCTCAATACCTGTTTGAAATCTGAATCTGAGTCTTAGGTGTTGATGTCATTACGTTAATTTTTTAAACATCATCCCTTCAACAAAATTGTCTGTCCAGTTATTTAAGAAAAAAAATGTATATTACATACAGGTAATTTATTTTATGTCATGGGCTTTTCTTCAAAACCCTGTGACATAGGAGACTTCAGTTACAATGTAGAATGAAATACAGTGCATGCTAGAATAAAGCTTAGAGTTCTGTAGCAAAGAAGTCAGGAGAAGTAATTGCCCAAAGGGTTCTGATGAAGAATGGGTGACCATGGGGTGGAATTGGTAGGAACTAGAACAGCTGCATTAGCAGGAGCTTATATAAGATGAAAACTGAAAACAGAGCTGCAGGAGTGGTAGACATTTTAACGTGAAGTGAGGAGGTCTGAACTGGTGTGGGCACAGAGAGATGCACTTTGCTGGTGAAGAAAGAGCCCACAAAACTCAAGCGTGCGCTTGCAAGGTTACCTCTTATCAAGGTACCAATCGGAATAGACTCCACCTTGTCTCTTTCAAGCTTTTCTCCAACTAGAACCGGAATCAAGCAACCCGCCTACTCTGTTAATAGCTTAATTACTTCTCTTATTATATATTCTGCTTGTACTGCCCCACGTTTTATATATTGGGTTTTGGTATAATCAGCAAGACCATTGATTTTTAAAGCTCAATTATGCCCTGTGATTGTTTCACTGTAGAGAGAGTAAATATATTGAACATTCAAGGCCTACATAATAATAAGACAAGTGCCAAGTAGGAAATGTAAAAGGTCCACTCAAAAATGGAGCTGCACTCTGCTGATGTGACACCCCTTTTTGGGCCCTTAATGGGGTAACTTTTTCTCTTATGGAAAAGCCCCACATGTTCACATGCAAATAACATCAAGAAGCAGGAATAGCACGTGACCACCTTTGACAGATGCCATGTTGAATCTGTGGTTAACTGACTCTTACCTGATTGAAATGCCTCCAAGGGACAAACAGTGCAAACCAGACAGGGGAAGCAAGTCTGTGTTTCCTGGAAACACCGTTTTCCGGTATTGATTTTGACTGCCAGAGCCTTTCTTAGCTCTGACCTGGGTTTACTGGGTTTGGACCATTTTCTCTGGTCTCTAGCGCATGTGTGCTTCTCCTGGTCACCGTTCAGAGCTGCTGAGTGAATGGGTCCTTTGTCTTCTTCTGTTTTCTTTCCACTGGTTCTTTGATTGCTTTTCTCTGGGCTCCTGCCAAGCTCCTCCTCCTTACTGGGCAGGATCTGACACCTTTTCCCATCATTGCTAAAATGTTGAGTCATTATTCAGAACATAGAGGCAGTCTGTGCCTTAAATGCCAGAATCCTCAGCTGCCTTTACTGCAGAAAGGGTCTCAGCTTGGAGTTCTAAGTGAACACCCTTGATGGCCTTCTCTGTTCTCAGCACAGTTCCAGACCCCGAAATGAAGCAAAGAGCAAGAAAAGGACCCCTTTTTGATGAAACATTTTTTAAGGGAAGACACACCAAACGTAAACATCTGAGCAGTAACATAGCCCCAAAGAGCAAGACCATCATGCCAGCCTGGTTTGCCCACTCCCAGCCTCTGGTATGAGAAGACACAAAATTTTTATTATTTAGATCATCGAACTCTAGGCACTTTTTTGTTACAGAAGCTTTGCCTAACCTCTGATTTATATAATGGGCACGGTCCATTGTACATAAGCCAACGCCACTCCGGTTCTCCTGGAGCTGCCTCCACGTCGCTCTCAGCACACCCGTCTCCTAAGAGTTGGAGCTATTAGGTGAGTCCCTGACTGAGACCAAGAAACAGCTTCTGTCCTTCTGTCCTTCCAGACTTGCTTTCACCTGTGCTGTGTAGCACTCCTCTCATCCCATTCTTCGCCTGGCTTACTGCCCCCAGTGCTGTAAGATCTATATCGTGAAATTATTATTAAATTTTACTGAATTAGTTATTGAACTGAGATATTAGTGAATTAGTTATGAGACCGTGTGTGTCACTGCATCGCTGCATGCGTCTGTGTTGGTGTGCACACATGCCTAGATTGAACATGATACTAAGTCAATGAATGATTCAACAATTAGTCCATTCAGGAAATGAACAGGAATCATCCCAGTCATTGCTCCACATATAGACGACCCGTGGACAAGACTCTGTACCTGGTCTCTGTACAACGCCTCACAGCTTGCAGGCATATTTTCTTTCATGTTGGTGTCTTCTACTAGACTATGAACTCCTTGTCGAGTAGATAACATAATTGATTCATCTTTCTTTTTCTGTCCTCACCCTTTAGAATTTTTACACACAGAAAGCTCAAAATTTATTCCAAGCAAAGGATTCTTAGGAGATGAGAGAGAAAATTTTTCTTTCCTTTACTTAATAATTGTTTCACAATTGGAAATTTTAAACCCAGAAAGGAAGGATGTTTATGAATATAAATAAATGACTTAGTCAATGGTTATTTTCTGCAATGAAAGGTTTTAGTGCCTTTAAATCTGGCCTAAGCAGAGCTGAATCATTATCTACAAAGATAAGCCTTGTCAGAGAGATTTGCTTTCATCATTAAGTAAGGAGTTGAAGAGGATGAGAGATTGCTCTCTCATTTCCTGATTCCACTAGGACAGAACTTAATCAGGTCGGATCCTCTCACTGTTTCATTTATGCCTTTGCAATGAAGGTCTTCAACTAACCCCTGCACACACAGCCTCAGAAGCACGCAGGTCTGCATGTGCACACGCACACACATCTGTGCACACACGGTGTCAGGCACACTGCCACACACCTTCTTCGTAGATTGTGTTCCATGTCAGCCTCAAACTGCAGTTCAGAATCCACAGGTTGCTTACAGAGAGAAAACAGTAAGTTGACATAGATGCTGCAATTTTGGTAACACTACCAAGTCTGATATTTTCACAAACCCTCCCCAACCAGAGGCTGATGGTAGACAGTATCAGTCAGGTGTCTGTCTTGACCGAAGGAAAGAGAGAAAAACGGCTTCCTGTGCATGCAAGGAGGGCATGTGGTGCAGGAAATAAGCTACACCCATGAGCAGGTGGTTTCCACCAGAAATATAAACCAGTGTTGTCCCCGGCGTCAGCTGCTCTGCTCAAACTCGCCTGTGGTGCGTGTGTGAATGGTAGGATGCAGCTCCTGGGATGGGGCTGGGGAAGAGGGGCCATCCTGCCCCTACGGCTCCTGGTCTCCCCCCTGACCCACGAGCCGTGGACAGCTCCCTCCTCCTTTTGCATCTAGTTCATTTCAAATGCAAAATGAAATCTTTCTACCAGATGTGTGAGTACAAGATTTACTTCTTTTTTCCCTTCTGGGCTCGAATAAGTTTGTTCATCTGAAAAATTGACTGAAATTCTAAGACTTTATTCTATTACAAATGATTTTCGATTCTCTATCCAAACAATTTTCTATTGCTAGTGGAAAATAGAATTTCACGGTGGATCTTATCCATTTATGCCTCCAATTTTTTCTTACTCTTCCAGCAGCAAAAAAATGGGGACTGCGAGCTTCCTTTCTAAGCCTCAAGAAAAGCTGTATAACATGCATCCTGGAGTTTTATTAGTGGAGGACAGTATTCAGAAAGTATAAATGCATATGCTACTTCAGGAGTCAATAAATATTGTTCACCTAACTATCTGATTTGCCAAGAACTTCTGTGCCTACTCCAGATGGCATTGGCTTTCTTTCCAACCCTGAGTGGCACACGGAGTGTCCATTTATAATTCACAGATAACACCTCTGCTCCAGAAGGACTGCTCATTGATATGCAGATTGCATTATCAGTTTGTCCTCTGGGACTTTCCAGCTATGGCTTGAAGAATAATAAGGCTAGAGAGTCTTTTACATTTGAGGCTTTGATCAGCTACCAAGAAGTGACTAAATTTTATCTGTGAGCCTCAGTTCACATGAAAAAGCAAAGCATTCCTTCCAAGATCAAATGAGTCTTTTCGAAAAATGAGGATCATGGCACAAGCTGAATTACAACATTTCGACTACAGATTCATTCGTTCACATACTTGAAAGATGTTTATTGATTGCTTGTGTTTGTACTGGTAGGCGCTGACCTGTCCTCAAGAAAGAGCGTCTATTTTATGTAGTTCATGCCCTCGTTAGGTTGAGGAAGAAACAGTTGTAAAAAGTTGACATCTGAGAACCATTTTTAAAATGGAACCTGGGAACTCTTCCAAAGGAAACTACCTTACTGTCTCCTCTGAACTGGGACAAAGACCTTTAGACTGGGCCAAAGGCACTTGTTTTAAGCAACCAACTAGCAAAATATTGTTTGAGAACTGATGATTATGGTCTTGTAGCTAGAGGACAGAGTCAGTCACTTCCTTTTTCATCCTTTCTGATAATCAGTACCCAATTAGGTATGGTCAAAATAGTTTAAGACATAGTCAACTCTTAGCTCACCTTCCTCTTTTCCTTCCATTAAGTGCCCCAAATTTATTTCTCCACACTTTGGCTGAACCTATGCATCCTGTAATTCTTTAATCCTAAATAAACATACTTGAAGGTTTAATTGCCTTCTGAATTTCTAGGTTAATTTTAATACAGACAAGAAACAAATGAACAATAAAATCATAAGGTCATAAAGTGATAGAAGACAAGTGCCATAGGATGAGGGACAGAGCATTATGGGGGTACGAAAGGAAACTATGTCTGTCTGTTTGATCAAATCTTTCGAGCACTGTATCATTTAGGATCATGAACTGATGCACACAGCAGAAATTTCAAAGTAGCACTGGCTTTCATAGGGCCGAAATTTGTTTCTCTTGCATGTTAAAGAAGTCCAGAGGCAGCCCTTCCAAAGCTGCTATATCAGGAACCTTAGTGAAATGTAGTTATTGTTTTCCAGTTTTATAGTTTGTCATCCTAACAAGGAACCTCTGTCCTCAAGGTCATCTTCTTGACATGGAAGCTCAGGCCACCACTCCCACATTCCAGGCAAGAGGAAGGACGAAGGACTGGCCAACTGCTCTCAGTGTGGATTTCTAGACATGCCCCACTATTTACCCGTCTCTGGCCAGGACCAAGTCATGTTTTCACACCCAAAGAGAGAGAAAGGAGCTCCTCCTAAAGCCCCCGCTACCCCAGGCACATTGATGAAGAGTGTATGGTTTTTGCAAAGGAAGGGAGGGGAAGGGAGTGTCTGGGCTCTGAAGGCTGCAGATTCTGGAAGAGGGGGGCGCGGTCCAGGACCAGGAGCCCACACCTCTTGTCAGTCTTCACTGGGTGAAGGCTGGCCCTGGCCGACTTGGAGGAGGGGGAGTTCCCTATCCTCTTTGACACTTGTCTTTCCTCCGTGTGGGGTCTAGGTCGTCCTGTGGTCCTCCCACCTGCGGGGGCGCAGGTGGCCCATCCCATTCCAGTGTCTTCTGCAGCCCGGCCACTGGGCTCCAGTGACCCCGCAGTTTCCTGAAAAATTGGCACCACTGAGCCACCTGTCAGCTGTATTTTCGCCACTTTGAGGAGCAGCCACCTGCCCGAGAGCAGAAGTTCTTGGATTCTTCTCTGAAGGGGCTGAGGAAATCACTGGCAGGCTTCAGTGAAGGAGAACGACCCGATTTGACCTATGCTTCGGAAGAAAAGTACTTCTGGTGTCAGTGACTTTTTAAAAGCAGTGAATTAAGACCGACCACCATGAAAGCTGTGTATGGTTCCCGGACACAGATGTGCCCTTTGGCAGTTTACCTTTTTCTAGGGGCTTAGACGCTGTCAGCCATCCTCTCTCTGAGCACTTTACTTGCTAATGTGACTCAGTGTGACTCCAGGTGGGGGTGTCCGGAAACATTCACGGGACACACGCTGCTGGGCTCATGAACTGACTCACTCTGCCTGCGCTGACCTCGATCAGCCTGATGCTCCCAGTGGAAGCTGGTGGAAGTGAAGAGAACCTGGAGCAGAACAAGGGAGAGCTTATTGCAGAGCAGTAAGAGCTGGACGTTCATTCCTGTTCTTACCAATGCTGAGCCCCTGTTCCCACCAGGCAACAGGAAAGGGCAGGTGACACCCCCGCAGCCAGCAGTGTGCGGGATGGGGGCCCTGGGCTTCGGGCGGTGCGAGCCGGCAGGGAGGCAGCAGGTGCCTGCCCTTCGCTCTTTGGAGACTGTGTGGCTCTTTGCTGGCTGTTCACTGTGCACAGTCCTTGACAAAGGGGAGCCAAGTGCGGAAGACCTCCTCTCCAGACACACCGAAACGCGGGAGCATTGCTCCCCAAGCACAGATCCAGTGCTGTCATTGGAGGTGTTGCCCAGTCCTGTCATTAGTAAGTGATGCTTTTTCTGAAGCATTGTGTTTGTGACCATTTCAGGAGAAATCTGCTCCATGATTTCTACTGACAGCTGAAACGTTAAGACACCTCAGAGGCATTGAGGATTCTTCATAATACACGGAACACAGATTTCACAGCACAGCTCCTACAAATCAGTGATTGGGAACAGTTTCGATTAACAAACAGAAAGGGGCAAGTCTCACATCTTGTCTTAGACATCATGAGTTGCAAAATATTTTCATGTCAAATCCTGCTTTCCCATCTATCACACCTGTAATTTTAGGATTCTGTTGCCATAGGAACTAAAGGGGCTAAATCTCCCTTAAGAATCCTAAGATTGTCTATCATTTTTTTTTTTCTTTTTTAACATACAATTGAGGTACCTCTAATTATTTGCCTTAATTGCTACAGACATAAACTTAGCCTAGAGGATGTAATTGTGTCTATTCACTTTAAGTAAAATGTCTATTAAAATGAAAGGTAAATTCTAATTTTATCGCAAAAATATGTTATATAATCTTAAAGTTATTTTGTATTTCCTCTCTGAAATAGATCTGTAATTTTTTGAATATCCCAAATATTTGGTGGTGTACTTTTTTTTTTGCTTTTGCTTTTAAAAATGAATATGAGCTACATGGGATTTATTCTAGGTATTCTAAACTTGTTTAATAGTTGAAAACCTATCTATGTAATTCTCTACATTAATAGAATTAAAGGGAATAATTTTATGATCTATTTATTTCAATAGGAAAGGTATTTGATGAAACGTAATATATGTTTATGGTAGCAGTGTTTGCCATGCTAGCTACATAAAAAATACCAGCGCGGGCGCACCCTGCCGCCTAGCGGTCTAGTGCACCTGAGGGCGGTCCCACCATACATCCCGCGCTCCCGGGTTCAAGACCAGGCGCTGGGCGGAATAAGAACCACCGATATGAACAACTAAATAAAATAAACAAATACTTCCATACTTCTTCCTCCTCTCTCTTCCCGCCTGACCTACATACTCACCTTCTTTCCTGCCTGTACCTTTCCTTTAAAAAAAAAAAAAATGTATCTCCCCACTACCACCACCAAAAGTAGAAAAGTTTTCTAGAATTAGTAATAGATTTCAGTAAAATCATGAGATATAAAATGACAAAAAAAAATCAATCGCATTCCTCAAAGAACAAATAGGAACAGAAACAGAGAACATAATACCTTTGACAATTTCTCCAAGGAAAGTAAAATATATGTAGAAATGATGTGTTAATATCAAAGAAGACCTAAATGATTGGAAGACCATAAAAGCATTCATGGATTGGAAGCCCCATCTATTAAAAATGTCCATTTGTACGAAATTGATATATAGGCTTAATGCAATGCCTGCAAAATCTCATCCAGTTTTCTTTGTAAACAGTGTCTTCTAAAGTTTGATCTATAGTTTATATAGACTGATACAGGCCCCAGAATAGTTAATATACCTTTGAAAAGAAAGAATGAAATTCTCCTGCTTTTAAGACTTCCTAGAGAGTTCTAGTGATCAAGGCAGTTAGTGTTCACAGGACAGAAACACAGTGAGAACAGCAGAACAGAGAATCAGAAAGGGTGCTGCAGATGTGCCCAGTGATTTCTTTTTTATTAATTAATTTTTTAAAGGAAAGGTGCAGGCAAGAATGAAGGCAAACAGAGGCAAGAGGAGAGAGAAGGGAGAAGCATTTACTTATTTTATTTAATTGTTTATCTTTGTTGTTCCTCCTTGGATGTGTGTGGACCAGTGGATTTATGGATTGAGCCACCAAGGCTCACCTTCATTCATGTTGTTAAAGGATCATTGTAGCATAACATTATGTACATTTAAGGTGTGCACAGTTGCAAATCAACATCTGTAGAAACAACATTATTAAGAAGACTATAAGACCAATCAGTGTGTGCTGAATGCAATTTTAATCAGTTCCTAATTAGGGGTCCTAATAGCTCTTTTATTTTTTAAAGGCTAAATATAATTTATTATTATTTAAAAAATCATTGTGGTCATATGGCATTATAACATTCTGTAAGTTTAGGGTGTGTCTTGCACATCAGAAACTAAACATAAGTTTGCCATGAATTAAAGTTTGTTACAAAATAGCTTATGCATTTTGATAAGTATAGAGAAAAATAGAGATTCAGTGTGTGTATGGCCCACTTGGATTTTTAAAACAAACATATATGCACCCAGTTTAAGAAAAAATTTTAATAATATGTATGGACAAAATTGGAAGAATGTGTCTTAAATTATCATATTAATTTCAGGGGTATGAAGCATGAGGATTTTTTTTTTTTTTTACTTTCTCTGAGGAGCATTTCTTTAATGTGTGACATGTGTCTACCTTATTAACATAGTTTTATCCAGAAAATGAATGAAAATCAAATAAGAGAGCTTACAGAATGAGGTCTAATGTCAGCTGTACCTCAAAGCATTGCTCCATTTCTTCACGCAGATTCACAATGCAGAGTAACCCACTGCTGTGTCCACTCGGCTCAGGGGCCCCGGGATGCAGGTCAAGGTGCCCGCCCTTGGAAACCCCAAACCCCATCTTAACTGCACCGTCAGATTCCCTCTGCCCTCCGGCTCTCTCCCCCATGCCCTAAGGGTGACCCCTGGAAATTGCACCAAATATGACAAAACCATCGTAAAAGGCACAGCCAGCACTTAGGAAGAAATCAAATGGAAGCAGTGAGCACAAAGGTGTCCATGTCGCTGCTCCCTTCTCGGTGCCCGTGAGCAGGACTGCAGAGGCGCATGCCCACAGAAGCAGCAGTGTGTGTGGGCAGAGGGCCGGAGGTGTCCCCGTGGACGCAGCGTGGCAGGCTCCTGGCCCTGGGCTGGGCTGCGGCCTGGCGAGGGACTGCACCTTCCCCGCTCACCTGAGCGTCTGCAGCGCCCAGTGGGGTCTCCGTCCTGGAGACTCAGCTCCCAGCCCAGCCTGCGGCACTTTGTGGGGCCTCCCCGTCCAGTGAGAGTGTTTACAGAGCCTCCGCTCTGACCCTGAAGACGCCTCACATCTGTTTCTGGGAGAAAGGCAATTTCTGTTCATATGTGTTACGCACAGATGTGTCAAGCGTGGCCAAGTTGCCGGGCCCTTTCCGTGCATGTGCTGTCTGAGCCTCTGGAAGCCTTGCCTGTAAAAACGCGAGCATGGTTGCTGCGAAAACCTCTCCTAAAACCCTCCCCTCCTCTCCGCCATCAGAAACAGGTGACCGTGTGTATAGTAGGGATTCTTGACTTGAGAAAAGACTGTCTTCTCAGCGTCGTGTGGCTGAGAAAACCTCCTCTCACCTCGAAGCTCTGCAGAGCAATGAGCATTTCAGGCTCCGTCCGAGTGAGTTACCATTCGTGGCCGTGAGGATAGAAAAGTCGTCTCTCTCTCTCTCTCTCTCTCTCTCTCTCTCTCTCTCTCTCTCTCTCTCTCTCTCGGGAAAGACAGAGTCATCTTCGTTTACCTGAGAAGTGAGGCCCTGGTCATACGTTAGGTTACTTTCGAGAACGTGGGGAAATGCTTTCTGCCTTAGGAAGCCATTTAAATAACAGAAATCTTGTCCTGCGGGGCTGCTGGAGGTCGCTAATGAGATCGGCTGTCGCGGTGACGGGAAATTAAGTGTGGCCTGAGCTGCGTGATAAAGGTCATCAGTTTCAAGCACAATCAGATTTAGGAGATTGTATTAAGCAAAATGGAAGCCACTGAAGGAAAATACAGGCGACATCCGAATCTCTGTCCCTGTCTCTCTCTCTCACACACACACACACGCACACACACGCGCACACGCACACAGGTGATCATGACAGCCGTGTCTTTCCTTTACAGACTTCAATTTCTCTGTTTTGGAAAAAGCGCTACTGAGAAAACAAGTGCGCAAAGTCAGTCAGTTTCCCCGTCTCGCTGTCCCGCGCATGCACTTCGCTGGCTTCAGCCAGTCGTCGTCCTCGGGTAGGAGAGGACTGTCGCCACGAGCGGGCGTCTGCAGCGAAACGCAGCCCTCCTGGCTCCCCAGCCGCCCTGCAGGCCCGCTCGGTGTGACTCCTGCGGGAAGGAGAGCAGGGAATGAGCTAAGAAGTTAGCAGCTTGAAGCGAGGACACAGGAGCCGAGTCACGCGTGTTCGGGGCGTTGGCTCCTCCGAGGAGGACGACGACGACGGGGAAACGCGGGCGCTGCGGCCGCCCTGCTCTGGACAGACCCGTCCGGGTACAGAGCAGGGGACCCGACCCTGCTGAGCGCAACCCCTGGGTCTGTGGCCACTTGGGCCTGGAGGGAGGTTTGACAAGTCTCCGGAGCCTTTCTTTTCCCTCAGACCGTGTGTGCCTCTTCCCGAGGCGACGGGATTCCGCGGGCTGGTTGGTTTTCCTGTGAGCGGTGCTGCCTTCTCGGCACGCGGGTCCTCCCTTCCCAGAGAGGCTGTGTGTCCGGACTCCTGTTCCACGAGACCGGATGTGGGGCCGCTTCCCTGCTTCCTCCCGCAGTCCCCGCTTCTCTTGCTTCTCTGTGGCCTGCTTGCCTGCCGGATTCGTTCTCGGCCTGTCTTTGAGGTAGCTCTTTCCCTGTCTCTCTGACACAGACTAGCTTTCCCCGGCTGTCACCCCTTGCTCCTCGCTTTTCTGTGCTGCTCCCTCTTGGTCCCCTGTCGCCTCCTCCTGTCCCTCCTGTCCCCATGGCTGCTCTGCACCTTGTCCTGATTCTCTTTCCTTTGTTCTGCACCTCCCCTTCCTCTCCATGGGTCCTCCCCTTCCTCAGATGACACGTTTCCCTGGAACGGTTTCCCCTCAGTGAAAGGGACTGCATCTTCCTCTTCTGCCCTGGGACTGACTCTCCACGCGACAGGAGAAGCCAGGAAAGTACATGCTAAATGCAAGAGCTAAACTCACGTCTGACGGCTTCCCCAGCACGTCGCCGGTGTCCCTCCAGGTCTGGAAGGAGGGGACTTCTCGGGGAGATCGTGCTAGACCCTGGAAGGCAGCGTCTGTTGCCAGGGCCTCGCGGCAGCCGTGCCGGACGGGGCTCGGGCTGGAGGGCTCCAGGGGCGTCTGAGCTGAAAGGCTGCGGAGAGCTGGCTGCCGCTGGCCCGACCGTGGATTCGGAAAACCGAGCGAAAAACCCCTGCACCTTTGCCCCCAGCACCCTCCAGTCTCGGGAGAAGCAGCTCCGGGCTGCTTAGAACCAGGTCCCTCCTGACAGAGGGGGAGGCCCACGGGCTCACACCCGTAATTCGCTGTCCGGGGGTGTGCGCCCTCTGAAGAGAAGCTGGGGCCAGTCTCCATTCCTCCTGAAGTACCGCGCTGAGTGAGGACCCGGCCAGGCTCACGGGATGAGGAGGAGCCGGGGGACACGGAGGAGTCACCAGCTGGACCCCCTTCCCCACAGGCGTGCTTTACCCCAGGACGAGGCGAGGGCAGAGCCACCGTGAAGGGTGACTGGCAGTGATTTCTTCCTCATGAAGATGCTGCCTCCCTCCCCCCTCCTCTCCTTCGCAGCCCCCTCCTCACACTCAAATTCAGATCTTCGTCCCGGCTGCTTTGTGTTGCACTATGCATTTCTTAGCCTTTGCAATCAAACAGAAACATTTAGACTCATTGGACTTTCCAGCTTAACCAGGCTTCATACTGATCACATTTACACTTGAGAGATGAGCCTTTGGTCCCGGAAGTAGAGGCTCTCTCAGGTCCCCATGCTTATTAGAAGCAGACATCAGCTCTCCTTCAACCAGCTCCTTCACATCTGACCGAGAACCTCCCATGCGTTCCAAACCATGCAGCCAGTGATTAGGGTTCATTGGAAAGGTATGTTGTGTGCGGTTATCCAGTGTTTTGGAAGCAACAGTTAATTCTTCGGTATTCTAAAACGGTTATCTGCCTGACATATTCACAGTGGATTAATTTATACTTTTTATTTGGCCCCGGATGGATAAACTAAATAGAATTAGAATTATACAAGTAAATGTTATTGCAAACCCTCCAGTAGCAGGAAATAGCTTTATAACAAAATTACATGACAGCTGGCGTTGCTGCCAGTGACCAGAATGGTGATGTGTTCTCTGGGTCACCGCTCCGGGCAGGCCTGCTCAGACGCACTGCCGTCAAAGACTTTTGGCCAAGAAGGACAGAGCCAAGGGCTTAGAGGAATAGATAAATAATACGTTCCAGTGTACAGCGCCATCTCCTCTTCTCCTATGGAATCAACTCTGCAGGTTGTCACTGCTTAAAAAGCAACTAGAGAAATGGCTTGATCGCCCTGGGCTTCTTAGGCATCCATGCGTCTGTGAATTACCTGAAATCCTCTTAAAATGCAGATGCTGATTCCGGGTCCAGGCTGGGGCTGAGAGGCTTCTTGTCCAAGGAGCTCTCGGTGGCCTTGCCTGTCCTTGAACTGTTCTCTCGAAAGCAGGAGCTGACAGTCCTGATTGCATTGGTCCAAACGGAGGCTGGTGGTCCAGCCAGGACTCCGGTCTCCAGATCTGTGAGTACAGAGTTTAATGCTGGGGTTTGTGACTTCCATCAGCTGACGACCACATGCGTTCATCCACTTCTCAAGGTCCTAGAGCCTTTCTGGGCAGAGAGCAGCCTGGCAATGATTTCTTCTTAAATTGATTGTCAGTTTGAGGAAGTAAGACTTAGAGGAATCTCTCTCTCAACTCCCTCCCTCCCTCCTCCCTTCCCACCCCGCTCTCACACGCAAATGAGTCATGCCTCTCATTCTCAGTAAATATTTTTAAACCAGATCTGAATAAACAACTGTTAAAACTCCTTAACTGCACTTCTGCACACTGCACCTATTTCCCCGAGAGCCTTGCAGTCGGAGTTCATGGGACAGTGACATGGGATGCCTTCATGGATCGCCTGCACCCGTGGATTGCCGGTGATGGACACCTGAAAGCCAGATGATGTTAGGAGGCAATTTCCTTCAATCACATTAATTGAAAAAAAAAAACAAAAAAGCCTACCCAAGTCATTCCTAAGTGGGGCCAGATCCATATCCCAGGAGCTGGGGTTGGCACTTCTGCAGTGAGACAGAGAGCAAGCCAGACATAGAAACCCTGACAGCTTTACTTAGGCGAGGAGGTAGAACTGTCATTAAAGTGCAAAAGAGAGCTCACGAGACCCCCCCCCCCCCAATAATTGCACGTCCTCCTGGGTCAGGGACACTGTCACTGGCCCCTGGAACTTCCTCCAGCCTGGACCACAGCGCATGTGCTCCTGGACAAAGATGGCATCGCGATCCCCAGGTCTGCTTGTAGGCTGGCCTCTGGAGATGATGGTTTCAAAAATCCACTGGACCCCACCGACTTTCCAAAGTCAAAGTGGGAACGGCTGCGTCTACGTCGGCCTGGCAGGTGACCTTGCCAAGTGACAGCCTCTGTCTCCAGTACAGTCCTGCAGCATGAATCAGCGGGGCAGAGAAGGCCGGCACATGGCAGTGACAAATGCACCCTGGATTGTCATCTCTCTGAGAGACCCACCTGCGCAGAAGCCAGCGTCTGGACACGCTCACAATGACGTGTCCTAGAGTGACAGCGAAGGTTCAGTGCTGGCCAAGGAGACTCATCTCACAGGTTCGGCACCACCCTGAGAAAGTGGGGGCCTGTCTCCGGCGTGCACAGAGCCCCGGAGTGAAAGACAACGTGTGTCATTGCCACGGGCCAAAATGTCTTAAAAAAATGTTGGCCAGGCTAGTGGGAAGTCATGTTAGATTCTGTAAAGGCCATTTTCAGTGGTCACATCCAGGGCATCTTGCTTTGTTCATCTAAAACCTCACACCTTGGAGGGTTCACTGATCTAAGTCCTTTAATGTTGATGGCCATGCAGCTAACTTGCAGGATTGAGAAACCAGTGCTACTTCCATTCTGTCCCTGCCTCTGAAGAGTCAAGAAAGGAGACATTACATGAACACGGCTCAGAATATAGCCGAGACGTCCCCAGCTTTGCTGGAGGCACACAGGAGAGATCATTAGTAGGTAGTGGATCTGGGAACAGCTTCATGTGGAAAAGATGGGAAGCTTCCAAAATAGTGGGTAGGCACTGACAAGTGAAAATCCGGCCAGGCGCAGACGGCATGTTGTCAGTTCTTCCCTGCAGATTGCTTGTGCGTTAGTGGGGAAAGCGGCGATGTGACAGGGTGACCGAGAATGCAAGGCGAACAGGACCCACAGGAGCAGCGAGGCGTAGGGTGCCTTCTGACTGGATTCCCGGAGAGTGGCAGCTGCAGTTGAGTCTGCTGGAGGCACTGCAGCCCGACCCAAAGTAACGGACATTCTCTGAAATAACCTGCCTTCGGGCTTCAAAATGTTAATGTCCTGGAGGAGGATGGGGAGAGCAGGAACTGCCCTGATGAAAAGGAGAGCGAATTAAAATGGCATCCAGCCCACTGTGCTGTGTTGGACCGAATCCTCCTCTGTCAGGACTGGAAAACGTCACCCAGGAGGGAGCTGGGATACTTGTCACAGACCGTGTCCTAGATAAAACTGTCCTTTCACCGCTGCATTTCTTGTCTGTGACAACAGCGCCAGTGTTACGTAAGACAGCACCTCTTCTCAGGAGTAAGGATGCGATGAGAGAAGCTTAAATGTGCAGGAGGGGCTAATGGGACATGAGATACATAGGTGGGCGTGCACACATGCGGACGCACACACGCACGTGCATGCGCGCATGCGCACCCTTCTCGCAAGTGATGCAGAAGAGAAACCAGGCGAGGTCATTCACCACTTGGACCAGTGTGTAATGACACAAAACCATGAAACGAGACGAAGCAGCTCAAAGACATGCGAGGCTGTTTGTGAAGACGTGGGCCGGGAGCGGCGGGAGGCCCGGCTGGAAAGGGACCTGAGAACTAGCCCTTCGCAGGCTTCTCCATCGCAGCGGGGAGCTGCTCCTCACACCTCGCGTTTGAAGGGAAGGTTTTCAAACTGCATTTTAGGAAAGTTATTTCTGTGCAGATATAAAGATATGAACATTTTTAAATGGCTGTTCTTTTTGAAATTTCCAGGTAGATATTTCTCTCTTTTTTTAAATTGTAAAAAGGAAGTTAGCATAGGATGTTTAAAAAAATCTGAGGGGTACGTTCTCAAAAACACCTGACTATGATTATCAGAGTACCAGTGACCATGGGGGAGCAGAGCGCGCACACTTCCGTGCGTGAAGGAGTGTGCGCGAGTGTGTGTGGCTGTGTGTACGCGAGCATGTGTGACTGCGTATACATATGAGAACATGCATGTGACTGTGTGCATGATGGCGTGTGACTGTGCGTGTGTCCCCGCGTGCACGTGTGCGCGTGCGTCACTCGTGTGGCCGTGCCTGAGCATGCGTGTGTGGCCGTGATGGTGTGGGTGTGTGTTGACTGTGTTATGAAGAAATGAACTAAAGGATGCACTTGCCATCATGCGCTTTGGGGACTTGATCTCCATTTAAAATAACGAAGTCTAACTTCCTTCAGACTTTATTAAACACACATTTCAGACCTTTAAAGAGACTAAATCTAAAAAGGAAAAAAATCCTGAAAAGAGACATAAAATATACCCCGTATTCCAGTAAAGAAGGTCTTTGTGAGGCAGGCAGAATGGATGCAGATCTCTGCTTTGCTTTGACGGGCAGTGTGCTTGAGGGGAAATCGTCAGACCGATCGACCCTTGAGTAATCCTCCGCAGAGGTGGCTCTCGTCTCTTGGGTCCCCAGGCCGCCCCTGAGTCCCACACAGCCCACTCTGTTGACTCTGAAGTAAACCCTTCTCCTTTCCTGTCTGCAACCCACTCCTAAAATGATCCACCGTCTTCCTTGCCAATTCCAGATGCGTGTTCCTGGAAGCTTGTAGAGCTGATCAGTGCTGCTCAGCTTCTCTTGGTTTTTCTAGTGCAGCATGTCCAAACCAACAGGTGTTTCCATCCTCTAATTGCCCCTGATCCCATATAATCTCATCATTCCCTGGGCATCCCATGTCTTGCTAATGGGACCCCATTCCTCATGAAGGTTGGGAACCTTGGAATGAGCTGCCTTCCTGCCTCCAGACTAATTGCTCATTCACCCTGGAAGCTCCATCTCTGCTCCTTTTCTTCTGTCATCTTACCGCTGCTGACTTCCTCTAAATCTTTCTCACCCTCTCCCCTTCTCAAACAGGCTTGTGTTGAGTCTACATTTTTTAAAAAAATGTAGTCCCAATGAGCGCTGGACACTGATACTGTAGCAAGTCTATGGGTTCAGTGGCTCTTTGTGGACAGACCCAGTGCTGAGATGACCTTGAGACCCCTCAGGAGGCGACGCTGAGTTTGTAGAAACAGCTGCTTGGAGCACAGGGAGGCTCGTCGCTGTCCGACATCATCTCTCCTAGGCCTGAAAATCTTTCCTTCTTTACTGACTTAGAATGTAGGAAACTCAGATAAAAGCAAATAACAGATTATTGGATATTTACTTTTCTCTTGATTTTATCTAGTCCTCCTGCACTCATTTTCCCATTCCCAATGTTCCTTCAATTATTCTTACATTCTAGTGTCAGTTGCCCTCAGTTTTATTTTATAAGACAAAGTCCTTGAGCAATGAAAGACATTCAACATAAAGACCTTCTCTGCTCAGTACCATTCACCCTCTGCAAGTCTGGGGCTAATCCACCCATCCTTTGTGCCGATCCGTTCTCAGCAGCAAAGGCTGTTCCTGGACCCGAGTCCTCTGTCTGCTGGTCTGTGTAGGCGTTGCTCCCTGCTCCCGTGGAGGTGTGCCCACGGGGTGTCCTCACCTTTCCAAACCACATTCCCGTTCCCATCGTGCTTTAAACCTACCATTGTCATTGACGATGGTTTTTTCTTCTGGTAGCTGCTCAGCAATATACCAGGCAGGTCCATCGATTTCAGTTCTGGATTTGAACCTAGTGTTCATCTTATATATGACTCTAGAATGCATTTTTCAAACGTACCTTTTTGCATTGTGTCTGAAAGTGTTTTCAAATCAGTTGTATGTTACTATGCATGTTACTATGCATGTTATGCATGTTACTTATGCATGTTACTATGACATTGGCTTTATTATGCATGTTACTATGACATTGGCTTTATTAACTGGTTTATTAAAAGTAGAGGAAGGTTTCATTATGTTTTTACTGTGAAAATAAGCATTAGGGAGCAGGTTTCATCCTACTGATTTATTTATGTGATCATATTTGTATTTTCTTTCAAGGAATGGTAGGATGCTATTTAGAGATAAATTTAGCATATTAAAATGCCGTACGTGGAAAGAAGAAACTCGCATTTTATTCCGAGATAGGCCAGCAATTTTCTGCAGTATTGGAGTGATTAATTGCTCCCTTCTGAACTCACCTTCAACATGTGAATGCCTTGTTGTTTCTCGGAAGCTGTTCGGGGCGCTCTCCCTGGGTGACTGGGCCATTGGCCTGAGTTTGGGTTCTGTTTCACTAAAATTTTCAGTCAAATAAGCACTAACAGCCAATCAAGAACCTTTGTCTGAAATAAAGAATATTCAAAGGCCTCAGGGTTCAAGAAAAATAATGTATTTGACGTTAAACTTGAAGATGTGCGGCGGAGGACTGTCTCTGCACAGGCAGAGAAGGCTGGCGGGACAGCACCAGTGAAGCGCCCTCGCCCACCCGCTCCCTGCGCCTGGAGCTCCCGCCTGGCCTTCCCGAAGTGTCCATCTTTTTCCCAGTGGGATTCTGTGGTGTGAAATGATCAACCAATCCTATGTTCCTTGAGAAGAGTGAAGCAAGAGCTCAGTGTCGGCACGTCATGGTCTCCGCTGCAGGACACTCCGTGGGCGGTTGGTACTCACTGTAGGTCAGTGAACGTTCTTTAGAATAATGAACAAAACAGTGTCCCTGTCAAGAAACAATCTAACTGATAGTTCCACTGTTTGGAGAAGGTAAACTGCTCTACGCGGAACTAGAACTCAACACGCGGCATTTCAGTGGCTGGAAATTAGCGCGCACAAACTGCACTGGTATTGAACGCACTTCTTCTCTTCTATCAATAGAGTATAGACCTCCAGGGCCCCCTCTTCCCTCCTCACCTCCTCCTCCAGGCCCCCCTCTTCCCTCCTCACCTCCTCCTGCCCCTCCTGCTCTCCCCCTCCTTCTGTTTCCCTTTTTCTATCAGACACTGCAGATAAGCAGAGCTGAATCTGAAGGTACCATTGAACAATAAAACGTGAACCCAGTATCGTTCTTTAAGAACTCTTTCGTTTTAAAGTTCAAGGAATAATGTTCTAAATAAAATATTTCTCAAACTGTCTCCACATATGAGCCAGAAGAATTGCTGGCTCATTTTTGAAGATAAGCTGAAGGAGCATTAGTGTCACACAGCTGTTACCACTGACAGCTCTCTGCCTCTCTCTCTGCCTCTCTCCCTCTCTCTCTCTCTGCCTCTCTCTCTCTCTCTCTCTCTCTCTCTCTCTCTCTCTCTCTCCCTCTCCTCTCTGCCTCTCTCCCTGCCCCTCTCTGTCTCTCTCTCTCTGCCTCTTCTCTCTTTTATTGACCAAGTTGTGTGTTTACAACATCCTATACAAATAAGAATTTGATTGTATTCTCTTTAGCTAATGCAAATTAATCTTAAATATAAAACCTGAATAACTTTTAAAGAATATGTTCTTTTTTTAAAGATGTAATACACTTAGACTAAACTTCAATAAAAGTTTATTTCGAGTTTGAAAATATTCAATAATAATAAAAATAATGTGAGCAAAGACATCATTTAAAAATATTCCTAGGGTGCGCCCTGGTGGCCTAGCGGTTTGGTGTACCTCAGAGCAGTCCCACCTACATCTCAAGTTCCAGGGTTCAAGACCCAGGATGAGCAACACATGTGAACAACTCAATGGAAAAATAAATAGAGTTCTTAAACCAAATTACTCTAAGTAACACTGGGACACGGATTCTGCTTGAAACAATATTCTAAACACATATCAGTCTTATCCAGTCATTGAAAGAGAACTGTGTAATTATTGGTGTGATTATAAATTCATATCATTACTATGAAGGCAGTAGAGAAGTTCCTCAAAAAATTAAAACATAGACCTACCATGTGACCCATATTTCATTTGTGGTACATATTCAAAAGAATTAAAATTAGAGTCTCAAAGAGAGATCTGCACCCCCATGTAAATTGGATCATGAGTCTTCTAGTCAAGACATCGAAACAGCCAAGTGTCCATCAACAGATGATTCGATTAAAAAAAGTAGCATGTTTGGCATTCCCTGGTGGAGCAGCGGTTAAATCAGCCACCTCCAGAGACTTGCAGGCCACATACCCCTGGTTATGTGTCCCAGGTCCAGAAGGAAACAACTAGTATGAGCAATTAAACAAAGTAAATAAAGTGCTTCTTCTTCCTTTCTTTGTCTGCCTACTTACCTTCTTTCCTGCCTGCACCTTCCCCTTAAAAAATAATAAGTAGCATGCATATACAATGGAATATCATTCAGTCTGGAAAAAGGGCATCCTGCCACATCCTACAACCTGGACGAATGTCAAGGGCATTTGCTGAAGAGGGACAAGTCACACACAAAGGGACAGACATTGCATGATTCAGTCACTAAGACGGGGCATCTAACTCAAGTGCAGACTCACTAAAGCAGAAAGCAGTGGTGCTGGAGCGTGGAGGGTTGTGTTGAGTTGAGATAGTTCAGTCATGCCGATGAAAACGTTGCAGAAGCCTGTCCCACCTCATGGTCCTGCAGTTTCTGGTGCTGTGATGTGCACCTAAAACGTGTCAGCCCGGCAGACCTCCGTTGGTACGTGCTTTGCTGCAATAAACTAAACAGAGGGATGTGTTCTGACAATCTATTTTGCTAGCTACTAATTTTTGTCTAACCATGCAAGCGCTCCGGCAGTAAAACCGAATGTCTTCTAAAAATTTCCCATAAAGCCTGCTTCTTTCTCATTTAAATAAGCCTCTCCCAATTATTCACAATTACTTCCATTATTCTTAGAGAGGGTACCTGATGAAGGATGCGCTAATTAACGACATGACGCTCTAAATAAACAGAGAAAAGCAAAGATTGTTCTCCAAAGTGAATTTAGGACTTCCAGAGAGCTCCCCAAATTTGTTTTACTACAATCACAGGTTTTCTCCTCTCCCGAGATAAACTTGGAGTGATCATTTGCATGAAGAAATTTGTATCATCCTGTTTCAGAGCCCCATTCTATGGGTAGGGCTGTGAATCACAATGTAATTAAGCAGCCTGCTGAAAGATGGATTGGATTGTTTTGGTGGCTGCCAACTGGAATAATTAGAGAGTGGCAGTAATCACTCAAATTAAAGCCATTGTTTCAGGCTCAACCTAGTCTTTTGTACCTGTCTCCCTGGGGCGGGGAGCCGGGCAGGCACCTGGCCTTTTCTGGCTGCTGTCGTGCCTGCAGGGAAGCCGCAGGCCTGCTGGGGGTTCTCCAGGAGTTCTGCAGACAGGCTGCGTGTGCATTCTGCGGAGGGGAAGCCCTTCAGGCACCCGAGGAGCAGCTCTGTTTATCATTAGGCCTGGTGGCAGCCAGGAGGGAGAGACTCACACAGACACAATGCAAAGTGTGATGCAGGTCGGGATGGGGACGCTGAACCCAGGGGCTGCTGGAAAGGGAGCTGACCCTCTTGCAGAAGGGAGAGGAGGGAGCTCGTTGGCTGGGGCAGCTCCTGGATGGCTCAGAGCCTCCCTCTGAGCATCTCTGGGCCACACTGTCCCTGCCGCCTGCCACCATGGAGCGTGCTGTGTGGGGATGTGTCATTCGTGCCAAGGGGAAGGCCTCCTGGGTCCCAGCTCCAGGCCCAGCAGTGACAAATGCGCTGCTTCTGCAGCCTGCAGGAGCCCGGCCTCCGGCCTCAGGAAACCTGTCTCAAAGGGGCCTTTCACTTGCTTCTCTCATGGCGATCTCATTGCTGGGGTCATTTTATGATGTCATTTGGTATTTCTCTTATTTTAGCTTTAATTGTGATTTATAATTGATTTTTAATTGTGATGGTCACACCTATCGTTTTATGGTGATGACCGGGAACGATGGTCTTTTTCACTTAGGCCACGTGGCCTGCGTCTGTCCGGCTGTCAGTGCGTCAGGGGCGCACATCTCAAAGGGCTCTTTTAGTTTTGTTTGTGTTTTAGGGCTGACTTTCATCCTCGTGGTCATTTTATTTTTATCATTTTATCATGATGTATGCTTTTATGCATGCTGAGTTGTTTCTTCATGACACTGGGATCACTTTGTCCTAATGGCCAGAAGTGGTCATCTTTTCCACTGAAGTCACACGGCCTTGCTTTATAATGTTATCTGAGTATCAGGTGTCGTCAGTGGTCCCTTGGAGACTTCCTGGGGATGTCCGGTGTAGATGCTGGAGCTGGATGGAAGGACAGAGGGCTCCTCCCCTCTGCCACTGCTCACGGAGACAGCAGCGCTTCCTGCGAGGCCCGGGGTCCCGGGCTGGCTCTGGAGCACGGGAGCTGCTCTGGGCCGGCCCAGACCTCCAGAGGCAGGGGCTGCCTCCTCCCTCCCACCCAGCGGACTCCCCGAGGGCCCGGGCGTCCCGGGCAGGGGGGCACACCGGGGCTCCCCTGGAGGCACTGTCCTTGCAGGGGCTGCTGCTTGAGTAGCTGGGGTCTTCGGGCGCGGGTCTCCCATTAGCACTAGCCGCTGCCTCATGGATGGGCCTGTAATAGATACAGTTGGTGACTCAGACGATCTGCCTTATTCAGACCCTCCTAAATTTCAAAGTGACGGAAACACACTCCTCTTGCAAAGCATTGTGAAAAGGGCGGGAGGCTCCGGGATTCCATAACACGCTTCAGCTTTTCTCGAGTTCAGTCTCAGTAAGCATTTCTCTTTAGGGAAAGCTCTAGAGCAGCTCCTTCACCATCTCTTCCCTGCGAGTCGAGTCGCGGGGGCTGTCAACCCTCCTGGAGGCGCTGCTCTGCCTGTGCTGTAAGGACGTAATTTATTTACAGGCACCGCCTGCTTCTGCGGTGACAGGAATTAGTGGCCAGCACTTACTCGACACTCGCCGAGTGTCAGGCGCCAAGTCAAGGTTCTACACGGGTTTGTCACTGAATTTTCTCAGAAATATTATCTTTACTTAGTAATGATGCTCCTAAGATGATAAAAAAGTGAAGTAACTCAGTTAACATTTGAGGAAGATTGAGAAAATCAGGCCTGTAAATCAGTCCGCCGTATCCTTCCCGTGTAATACAGTCACCTACTGTGTTTTCTCCCTTTACACTAAAACGCAAATGCTCTGCTACCTGCCTAGTAAAGCAGGGCCGCAGAAAATGTTATTTGTATATATTGACAGATCTCTGTGTGGATATATGTCTAGTATATACATGTAAACATGTATATGCATTTCTCTCTCATTCACATATGCAGTATTACACACACACGTGTGTGTGTGTATATATATATATATATATATATATATATATATATATATACAATGTTGGATATGATGCATCGCAGCAGTTTTCTTAGTAGTGGTATTACATCTGCCATTTCTCTTTACTAGAAGGTCATTTATTTGTATGCCGCATCAGTGGGATTTGGCTTCTCTGTCACGTTACATTTGCACTGGCCTTCAGAGTTTGAGTCGGCAGAGGGAGCTCCTAGGGGTAGCGTGCAGACGGCTGGAGGACGAGGACAGCAGCGAACTGATGAACGTGTTTGTGGGGCGGGGGCTGCACCTCTCTCCCCTGGAAGTGCACACAGAAAGGTCAGCACTGAGCGTGAAACCACACGCAAATGCAGTGCTTAGGAGAGCTGCTCCCAGTCCACAGTGAAATCATTCAGCCCATCATCTTGCAGACACTTACCGCCCACGAGTCAATCAAGAAGAAAAGCATAGGAGGTCTTCGGACAGACCTGAGACGGGAGGCTGGAAACCCCGGTGGCGCGTTTGTGCTCCTTCCTGACTGTTCCTGCCTGTGGACGAATGTGCTGTGGCTGCGTGTTCAGAGCACCTGCAGAAAGGCTGACTTCGGAGCCGCAGGCAGGCTCCGGACAATGGCCCCAGGAAGCCAAGTCCACGGGAGGCTTGAAGCCTTACGGGGCTGTTGGCTGTAACTCCGCAGGCAGAAGCGGATGTGGGCAGAGTTTTGGCTCCCCAGGGGGCTCCGGGGGAAAGCTGGACATGGGCTCAGAGGCTTGGCCTGGAGATCAGAAGACTTCCACGTGAAGAAAGCTGTTGCTTTTATTTGCAGATCAGAAGCCCGCACATGACAGCATCTTTCTAGAAAGACATTTGCTACTGGAAGAAGCCTTGATAGAGAGGAAAATAGGAGTGAGGATATCTGTGTGTCCTAGTGATCTGCTCCAGGGGTTGTAGCTGTTGGAAGCAGTTGGACAGAAACTCTGTCTCCTGCTTAGACACGAGCGCGGTAAGTGGTTTCTTCGAGCTGTGAGGACTGACCCTGTCCTGCCACCACGGCACACACCCCGCTGACGTGTGTCCTGGCGTCCTCCTCCCTACTCCTTTGAGAAGCCTACATCTTGCCATCTGAAAGCACAGCTCCAACTCTGATTCTTCAAGGAGTCTTTCCTGACCTCCCTTTTTTGGTAGCAAGCTCAGCCATCCTTGCTGTGGTCTCTCTGTGACTTACCTGGGGTTGTCCAGTCAAGTACACAAATGGGTCACTTAAAGAGCAAACGTTTGTGCTCTCAGGTCCAGAAAGCACACGTTCAAAACCTCATCTTGCTTTGGCCTGGCCAGGTGCTCCTGGCACTTGAGGAATAGTCTCTCCCTGGCTCTCCGGTTGTGGCATTGCCCGCCACATGGCCACTTGCAGACGCATCATTGGAAGCTCTTCGCCTGTCTCCACACAGAGCTCTCCCCGTCCTTCACCTCATTTCCTCAGAGCTGATCTGCTTCTGTCTTCTCTCCTCTTACAGAGGCACCAGCCACGCTGGGCTTGGGCCACCCAAGTGGCCTCATCTTCGCTTGACCGCATTGACCGAGATGCTATTTCCAGAGAAGGCCGCTGTACCAGCAGAGGGACTTGGGTTCAACACAGTGTTTGGGGGACGCAGCTCAATGCGTGCACGGAGAGGGCTGTGTTTCTGAGAGCAGCACCCAGCAAGTCTACCCTGTGAGGTCACTGTGTGTTTGTTTTGCCTGCCTCTGGGCGCACTGTGTTCTCCAGGTGGTCACCTCTGGTGGCCTCCTGCTCCTCACACATGCTTGGCACACAGATGACATTCAGTAATTCTGAATGAATCCCTTTGGAATCCTTTCCACGTGTGTAACGTGTTCCCACTGCTGACTCCCCGAGGTGGATCCAGGAGAGACTCACCCTTGGATGTGAGCAAAAGCAGAGTTTCTGCATGGAGGCGAAGATGGAAGAGAGGGTCTGACGGGTCGTTGACGCTGGGCGGCCGTACTGGCTTTCTGCCCAGTTGGACCCAAGTCCTCGCTGGGGGGCTTTTCATCGTCTACAGTGAATGGGCTTGGACCCAGCTGGACTTCTGACGTTGAAAATGGCTCGTAATTCTACTGTGCCTTAGATGTTGTGGTTTATTGTAGCGAAAAAATGGAAGAAAATGGCTGTCTTTCTTTTGGGTAGTTAAGCATCTGTTCTCGTTTATAGCTAGGTTCATTTAGAATAGAAAGTCACTGAACTGAGGATATAAAAGTTATTAAAGCTGCATCCTGGGTGCTGGACCTGCCTAACTAAGGGTTTGGTAAAGTCAGATGCTCCTCTCTTTGGATGCCCAATGCTGCATTTGAAAAAGTGAGGCCTCTTATCTGAAAGCATAAGTTGGCCCTCTTCCTTCCATTTGACAACTTTCTTAGAATGATTTTTATAATTTAAGTCACTCTGCACAGAGCTTGTGACTCTTGTGTTTGCCAACTCTAATGGTCTAATTCCAGCAGAAGGGTACTTTTTGCCCTATTGGAGTATCGAGATACTTTGTTTTATTTTGAATTTTAGGTCACTGCTCCCTGACTGGGACCATCACGCACTGCTTAAAAATAAGACCATTTTGGCCACGGATATTGACATTGGTAAATATTATAGCATTTTAAGATATGTCAGTATTTTAGATATTTATCAATAGATATTTTAACACTTTTAGTTGTCACTGAATTTCAGATCTTTCACTTTTGGTTTTCTGGGCAACTCTGAAATATTTTCCAGTAGAGATCTCTAAAACCTGTCCCAAAAAAACCAAAACAAAACAAAACAAAATATATATATATCCATACACATATGTGTGTGTGTGTGTGTGTCTATGTGTGTATGTATAGATGAGTATGACATGTACATCAGTACTTTTTTAAGGATGATATTGAGTAGAAAAAGGACTTGTCTCCTATGATCGAGCAATTATATCAGCCTTTTACCAGTAAGACTCAGAGCTATTGGTGTCCTTTTCCCCGCCGAGTGGGCCGCCTGGCATCTTAAAGCTGATTATACTTGAATTCTTGGCCTATGGTTTTGGTTTGGTGGTTGTTACTATTTTATACAGAATGAGCTGAAACCAATGCTTAGCAGAGGATGTACCATTCGTTTCAGGTTTCAATGCTAAATCTACCTTGAGTTGTATTTCTTCAAGTTTGGCATCTGGTGGAGGAACAACTTATTCTGAATGTAAGGACAGAATTTTCCCTGGAAATAACAATGTGGGTTGTGTCCTGCCAAGTGTAGAGGTTGAGAGCTAACCCTTTAAGTGAGTCCTGAAGCTGCACAAGACTCAAGGATCATCGTTCTGGTGAGGCGTTCACTTTTGCAGAGGGCAATAAATTAATGATAAGAAATCCGCAATATTTTTTATCAGAATATATGTGGGGCAATTTCAACTGGTCTCCATAATTGAGTGAGTTTTCACCACTCTTTAGAAAATGGAGATGAGAAATTGAGCAACAGTGCCAAGTGCCGGGTAGAGTCTACATGAGGAGCTGGAGAGGGCTAATTAACATGCCTTGTCATTGAGCAGAAATGATCTGAATGCATGGCTCCTAGTGTTTTCAAAACAGGAATTCAAATGAGAAACTCAGGCATCATTTTAATACTAGAAATGTGTAACACTTTTGCATAATTTTTATGTTTTAAAAAAGTGTGAATCATCCAGCTTTTATTCTTTATTTTTTAAAAGTCATATATATATAATCAACATTACATGCCTTGGCAACAATATGTATAGGAGAATTTATTTTACTTTAGTTATTTTAAATTAATTTGATCTATTCATGAAAATCCATAGGCTCTGACTTCATACTGAACCACATGAAAGTAAATACACACATAGATTTGATTGAGTGGACATACTGATGTTGAAGTTTATCTTTTAAGTGATGAAAACACATGAACCGAGTTGAGTTCAACTAATGAAAAAGCATAAAATCCAGCTTTGCAGAAATAAACTCACATACCGTACAGCTCACCCACCGAATGTTTACAATCTGTGGGTTCAGCATCTTCAGATAACTGCACCCATCAACACAGCTAATTTCAAAACATTTCCGAGATCACAAAGCGAAGATCACAAACCTCACCTGTATTCTCCGGCTGTTACCACTTTATTCCAGCATTTTCACCCGCAGACACACATGCACACACATTCATACCCATACAAACAGACACACAGAGAACAGACACACATCAACACATACACATACAGACACAGATACGCAGGCACAACATACACACAGACACACACATGGACACACCCACATAAACACTCAGTTACTTTCTGTCCTCGTGAGGACAGCGGTGTCTTGGAGGAGAGGTTTGCCGAGTGACCGCACAGAGTCTGCGTCATGCTGGGAGCTGCCTCCCTTTCTGATCTCTTGTCCATGTTTGCAGGACAGCGCTGTCCTGCCATTGCTGGTTAAGACTGTGGGCAGGGACTAGGAGACACTTAGTGTCTAAAACACTCTGCTGTCAGGCCACTCATTTTAATCAGATCACCTTCGTACTACCTAGTCTTTTCTTTAGCATCATAAATACTGCTTCAAATTCTACGTACAATCCTCCAAATAAAGAACCAAGTCCACGGCGCAGGTTTAAGGCTCTGTATGTGGACACACAGAGCTTCGGTGTGGCCCATCGGGAAGACCAGTCTTGTTTCTCTTCTCTCCTGAAGCCGTAGCAGATTCCAGGACCGCAGACTTTCTGGCGGTCACAGCTGCTTCAAGAGCAAGGCACACAAGTGGTTCCAGTCCCAGCCTCATCTTGGAAATAACAAAGGACTGTCTTCAAACAGGCATATAGTGATCCTGGCTTTTTATTCTTTGACAGTTGAATACTTTATTGCAATACATTTGTAAGATTATTAAATGCTGGGGGTTTAGTGGAGAAAAATAAGCCTACATCTTAATATTCAGTTTTTGTTTGTTACAAGTGGTTGTCAGGGTTATTTTTAACTCATTGAATATTTCTGTTAATAACAGATCTAATTAAGAAATCCATTAGTCGTCTGTAAAGTTAATTCAGCAGGGGGAGATCCTAATGGAGTGGTGTTTGGAATTGTCTTTACGCAGCACGGCGCAGGCACTCTGGGATTCTTGTGCAGACTTTCCTGTCTTGGCTCCTGCCTTCAAGCTCGCTGATCGGTAGACTCGTGTTATGTGACACATCTCGAAACATGTGGATGCTGGCGCCATCCAGGAGGTGGAGCTCCCAAGCCCTAACCCTTGCTTCGTTCTTAGGAGTTGGGACATTGGATGACTTTTATTGCCATAAGATGTTTTGAGCGTGGACAAGAGTAAATAATCTTCACCCCTGCATGAATTCAGCATCTTAAAATTCAGTAACAGGCCGTCACGGTGGAGATTGGCATCCAAGCTCCCGATCAAGTGTGCATTACGAAAGCACATTTCTAGGAGGTCTAACTGCATTTCTACTCCTTGGGAAGGCTGTGCACACACATAAAATATTCATTTTAGAAAATCAAGAAGGCAACTTTAGCTTGGCAAGACTAGCTTTGGATCATGCTGTAGACATTCGCGTTTCAACAGTATTTTTATCATAGTATACTTAAGAGCAGTCAAATCTAAATGCAGAGGCCGTGTGCAGCTTTGCCACATTTAACAATGCCTGCTGCATGTGTGCTAGATGCTCCCACCGTGAGCAGAGGCTGAAAATTTGGAGCGACTTGTGTTCAGTGGGCTGGAGCCTTGCTGGGAAGAACAGGAGTCCCTGGAAAACCCAGTCCTGCCTTGAAGGAGACTGGCATTCAGGCCTCACCCGGCATAACGAGCAGCCTCCTGCAGGACGAAGAAGGACCTGGGAGAGCTGTTCCGCTGGGGTCCCTACTCAATCACAATGCTTTCAGCCGTTGCCTGCGAGTATTTTCATACAGAACGTAGGAACACTTCAAATGCCCGTTGGGCTAACAGAAGCTGGCGGTGGTTTTGGTTTTCTTTGTGTTGTGCTGGTTTAGTGGAATTTTAGGAAACTCTTTATTAACCAGTATAATCTTTAAAATCATGTTACATTAGGAACTTTAGAAGAGCCAGATTTTGTAAGGGAACGCATCGTGGTAATGCAGAGCGACACGAACGCAGCCTTGCCCTCTCGAGCCCCCTTTCTCTGCTGCCTCTTCTTGTGCTTTCTCCCTCTCGCCCCACAGTTAGTTCCAGGGCTTCCCGGCTCACGTGGTGCTTCTCTCCTCCTGCCTCTCTTCCGCCAAAACCGTCATTTTGTAAACAATCTGAAGGACTGGTTTCATCTCATCCGGTGACACGCAGGGACCCTCTCTTAGAAGCGTGACACGTGTCTTTCCCCAAAGCCATGGTCTCCAGTTGGGGCTTCCAGACACCAGGGAGCTGCGAGCAACACAGGAGGTTACTTTCAGCTTATTTTGCAGGGACTCCTTCTAAGCGATGCAAGGGGAAGGGAGCCGAGACACGCTGAGGAGACGCCGGGTCCATCCGGAACAAATTCCTGGAGAGCGGCATCGGCCAGGAGCACGTAGCAGGTTCATTAAAAGCAGAAAGAGCTAGTTGGGGTGGCCTGTGGGGCTGCAGACTTGTATTAAGAGAATGCACACGTGTGCTTGTGTGGGACCTGAGCTGCTGCCTGGCTCACACAGGCGAGATGGGTTGTGTCCATACCTGTCGTCAGGGGCCGTGGATGTGTCCAGGTGGCCTGGAGGAGAATGGTGTGGGCATCCAGGGCTGTGTCCTAGCTGCCGCCTGCTAGGCTGAGATCCCCTGGGGTCTCTAAGGTTTTGCCAGTAAGTCTGCCCCTCCTGCGTCTGCCTACTGCCCTGCAGATCTCAAGCTCTGCTGTCCCTGCATCTCTAATACCACTTAAATTCTCATCCCAAGATAGCTGAGTATATCTTAAAGAAACTGGGCCGGAATCCTACATTCCTCATTGTGTCTTTCGAATGTGTGAACTCTAAAGAGTTCTGATGGTCGTTTCATAATCTAACTGTACAGAAAGATAAAAGAGGCTTTCACAATCAAGCCTCTTGCAAAGTCATGGTTCTGTCGTCTGTTTAGTGAGAATATTTAGATTTTGGGTAAAAGGTTGAAAAGTTTTCATTCAAAGAGCAGGCAACAACTAGTTCTAATCAAAGCAATATAGTTTCTAAAATGTTGTTAAGCTTCAGGTTGGTATTTAAACATAATTTGTTTTTTCAGAGCAGTTAAGATATTTTAATAGCTGTCATTTTTGTGTACTTTTCCTAATAGTTCTAGTACTTTGGAAGGTGTATCAACATAACCATGGTGCAAGTACATCCAAAGGAAATGAAAATCATTGAAAATTCTCCAGGGATTCTTCAAGACTTAGCCTTGAAAAGAACATTTCTCGCATTTGGGGAACTCACAACATTTGTGTAATTTTTGAAGTCTATCTAGGGGCCAGTATTTTGTCTTTGTTCAAGGTAACTGCAGTTTTTGCTTAGACACCAACACAAATGTATACATATATCCCTAACTTAATTTTTGAATTGCTGTCTCTTTGGGAGTTAATGTTTTCTCTGAATTGCAGTTCTCGAACATTTCATCATTATTCAAGTCACATAAATAGACTAGGCATATGAGACAGAAATACCAGAGATCACAGCAGAGCGGTATCTCCAAGAAAAATTTTAGGTAACTCATGTCAAAAGATATGAGCATATAAAAATTTCATGCAATGTGTCTTGAATTATTTTATGAAGCGTGATTTGGGACTAGATCACACAAAAATCTGATGTTTCACATAACCTGAGTTCTTAATATTTAATAAGATAAATTTGGTGTCTAATTTTTTTATTGATGAGGATGCAGACTACCAGAATGACTGTTTCTTGGAAAACAAACTAGCATTGTTTTTTATTCATCAAGAAAGTAATAAACGAGCATAGCGATGGTGCATCCAAAGGAAATAAAAGTCACTGAAAATTCTCCATGGATTCTTCAAGACTTACCCTTGAAAAAATAAATGTATCCCACACTGGGGAAATTTACTGTAGTTCAAAAGATCAGATGCTCTTTTTACTTTTAAAAATCTGTCCTTGACAACCTGTTCTGTCCCAGATTCTGCTTCTGTTCAACTCCTCTTATTTCTCTTCCATTTTGTTCTTGGCTGACGGCAAGAAACATTATTTAAACCCGAGGAAGAAAATCATTTAGTGTAAGATAAAGTGGCTTATAAATCAGTTAAGAAATAAAGCATTACTCAATAAATGCCTTTTGGACAACTAACTATTAAGAGAAAAAACATGGAGTTAGATAAGTACATAAAATTAACTATATTAAAGATTTAATCATGGACAATGATGTCTTGGTCACTTAGAAAACAAATGCATGAATTTCCAGTTGCAAAGAAGGAAGACCGTTTTCGGGGCATGTCCATAAGCCCTATAACATTAAAATGCAAGTGGGTTTATGGAACAACTGTTTGTAACAACAGACCCATAACATTTAGCCCAGACCAGTATGCTGATGGAAAAATGGGGGGGTGGGGGGGAGATAGATATGAACAAATCAGAAAAGAATAAAATAGAAATAAATGTGAATTTAACCAAAAGTGTCACGCACTCATACAGAGTTGGAATTAATGGGGACAATGGTGATGGGGTGTTGTGATCAAGAACTGTCTTTCCATTGGGCTGCGTTCCTGTGTATTTGCGTGAAAGTCCATATTCTGATTTAGTAATACCTCTCACATGAAGGACCTTCAAATGAGACCTCAGGTGCCAGAGAAGCATTTGAAAATATGGTTGTTGAGAAGCAAGCTGCTCCTTGAGGGGCGCAGGGGACAGACTTCTAGCTCTTTGAGCTTCTGCACAACTGAACTTTCTTCACTAAAAATTGGAATACCGATAAGGAGTGCTCTTTGTCAGGGGCCAGGGCCAGGGGCAGGTCTGGCATGCATGCTGCTCCATGTTACTTCTGAAATTTTGTTAGCAGAACAGGAAGACGGTTCACAGTTCTCACGTTACTTAGAAATGCTTGCTTTTTGGCTTCTGTTGCTTTTCATCCATAATCAGCCTCTGCAGTCTGCAGGGATGTCAGTTTATACAGTTCGATGGGATTGGGATTAGGTTTTCCCTGTAGGTTTGGTGATTTGCAATGTTGTTTTGTCTCCTGCTTGTCATGTCATAACTGGATGTTTGTCCCAGCAGGAGGTCGTGGCATTTTCGTGGAGAATGAGTGTTTTATGCAGGCCTGAGCAGGCTGTGGGCCTGTGTGTTAAAACAACCACATAGAACACATTTGAATGTGACATTTTTTTCAATGTTATATGTGTGTGTACCTATGTAAAACGTTATATATGTGACATCTGTGTATGTGTGTATTATATATGCATGTATATGCCAATTATTTGATTCTAAGTCACAGCTTTTTTGCCATTTTAATGTCCCCCCAAATTGAGTGTGGCTTCCATTTGAAGGTGGATAAGTTTTACGTGAAAAGATAGATTCTATGTAAAATAGTATTGTCATTAAAATTCTGTTAATTTTTTAAATCCCAATGTATTTAAGATTTCTGATAAATTAATTCTTCACTCCTTGTTACTTGCTATTTTTTATTTTTTAAGCTTTGTAAATGAATATTATTTATGATTTTTAAAATTTTTTCATGAAAATCTCTTGGGAAATTGGAATGTGGCTCAGAATCAATGGTGATTTAGAAGTAAATAAATATAGACATACACATATATACACATAATACATATATGTATTTATATACATAATGCATTTATGTATATGTGTGTATATATACATATATACATACACACACACACCTTTTTTAAACAAGGAAAAGTGCAGGCAGGAATGAAGGAGAGTAGGCAGGCAGGAAGAGAGGAGGAAGAAACACTTTCATTTGTATTTACTTGTTCACATGACTTTTTTCTGCTGATCTGGGTCTGGAGCTCAGGGGTACGATGGAGGGAGGGAGAGAGGGAGGGAGGACTTAAGTTTCTGGCTGTTTCATTCTGCTTGTCCCCCCAGCACCGGCATGAACCTGTCAGCCTGGTGCCTGAGCCAGCAGGTGAGCCAGGCCTGTGGACAAGAAGGAGGGAGAATTTCCTGGTCCCTTCTGTCCCTGTGGATGTCGTGGTGTATTTTACAGGCTTGGTACTCACTGTGTGCAGAGCTTGTCCTGGTGGGCGTGCTGTTGGGGTGCAGGTGGCTCCCGGGAGGCTGGTGTGGAAGGGGCAGTGCTGAGGTGGGTGCTGTGGCGTAAACTTGATGTGATGGATGCAAGAGGATTGGAGACCTGTGGGCTGGGACACGGGCAGGTGCAGGTGACTGAGCTGAGTGAGAGCAGGCAGTGGGGGTGGCAAGAGGACCCTCGTTTCCTGCTCTACGCCGCTGACCATTCTCTTCTGAGAGAGACCCCTGGGGGAGGACAGCACGCGTTGGGCTGCGGCTCTTTGTGAGACTCCTCGAGGCCCCACGGCCACTGGAAACCTGTCACTCGCCCCCTGGCGTGGATGCTATCTCGCCTTCTGTCACTAAGAACGTCCAGAGACTTGCCCTCCCTTTCCGGGGGTGCCTGACCTCCCTGTGGCCCGCAGACCGGGTCCCCATCGGAACAGAGGACTGGCTGGCGGCCACCTCGAGTCTCTGGGACTTGCTTCCTTGCGTCTGCGAGTCCAGGCCAGACCCGGGGCCCGCGGAGGCCGCCAGTGTCACCCGGTGAAACCGGGGTTGGCACGAAGCGTCCACGAAGAGGGCCGCCAGCCGAGTCCTCAGCTAGTCCTCGAGGAGCCCTTGCCCACGCGGGTGCCCCTGCTTCCCACTTCTGTTCTCCTCCTCGGAGCGTCGTCTGGTCCCGACGCCCACTCTGCTGCCGGGCCCCTGGGGGCCGCATGGCTGTTGGCGCCGCAACGGGGCTCCTCCTTCTGCTCCCGAGTGACTCCCTCGCCCCTACTAATGCGGCAGGTCTCCGGTGTGTCGAATACCGAGAAGCCACCGCGGTTCTGACAGGCCCCTGGCAGCAGACTGCTCGTCCCTGGGAGGCCCCGCTCACTAGCGATGGGCCAGAATGTCTCCGGCAGAAGGGGTCCGCGCCACTGCGGGACGGGCTGCAGCATCTGCCTTTGACTGGAGGGTGGCTGGCGGTTAGCAGCAGGGAGGAAAGGTGGGAGGACAAGGCCCGCGGACGCTCCTGAGTCAGCCCGGTGCCCCGTTTGCTGGTGAGCATGCTCGGCGGCGGTTCCCGTGCTCCCTCCATGGCGACGGAAGGGCCCCGAGTGCAGGAGCAATCTGATGGCCCGTGACGAATACGTCCCCCTCGTTCTCGCAGGAGCAATCTGATGGCCCGTGACGAATACGTCCCCCTCGTTCTCGCAGGAGCAATCTGATGGCCCGTGACGAATACGTCCCCCTCGTTCTCGCAGTCTTTGTCTTGAGAGGGTTGCGCGTGGCTTTTCTGGAGAGGCAGTGGCTGCTGACTTGAGCTTTGCGGGGACGGCGTGTCAGCCCCTGACCTCATCACATGCAGGGGATTCCTTCTCCCTTTCACTCACACTCCTCCTCACTGTGGCTCACTCCCCTGGAGAACAGGAGGGAGCTCTCAGGTGCCCACGGAGCTGACGCCTCGAAAATCTCTGGGCGCTCCTCCCACAGGCTGGTGGAGGCCGGATTTGAGAGCTCTTGAGGAGTCTAATTTCCGAAGATAAAAAAGAAACAAAGAATTCAGCATCTCAGGTGGTGAATTCCTAATTCATTAGACATTTTTAATTTAAAAAGCATGCGTTGGCACACGTTGGGAGTCTGCTGGGTCAGGCCTCTGGACGCAGTTCCGTGTGTGCAAGGCCCCAGGTTCGAGACCGGGGCCAGCGGGGAACAACCAAGGTGAACAAGAAATAAAACAGTGTGTTTCTTGCTCCTCTCTCCTCTGCTTGCCTGTCATTTTTGCCTGCAACTTTCTTGTACTGATTCCATTACAGATTGTAAGTAACTGATACGCCACACTGTTAGAATATATGTATGGCTATTATATGCTTAGCCCAGGTGATATGGTTTTAATTTAATTTTTTATGACATAAATGTAAAGTTTCTATTTATCTGATTATGTAGATGAGCAAATTGGTCTCATTGTGAAAACTCTTCTTTTCTATAAGTAAAACAAGTCTATGCATTTTAAATGGCTATTACCAACATGCAGATTATAGTATTATTGCCTATATTAATTGTGGAGAATAAATTTGAAGTATCTTTATCACATAATTTGGTGGTAATTTAATATTTATGTTTGTATACACTTCTTTGTTTAATTAATAGATTTTTGACTATGTTAGTAATAACTGCATTCATTTTAAAGTATTTTTTCTATTCCTTTGTAAGCATGAAATATTTTTGAAGTATAAAAAAATTTTATTGCGTAAAGAAGAAAGTTCCAGGCAGGATTAAACTGCCCAGAGTTTTTCCAGTTGAGACCAAAAATTGGGTGGTTGATTCTCAGCCCTGGAAAACACACTGCACCTGTGCGTGCCCCCTTCTGCACACACATGCCTGCACACGTGAGTGATTAAAAGTCACATTTAGTGTCTCGAGCAACGTTGAGGCTTTAAATCAAAATTGATATTCCCCACACAGGACATATCTGTGGGAGCTCTCAAGGCATTATTTTTTTCCTGGACTGTGAGCGTTCCTATGTTTCTGTTCCCACTGAGGTCCTCTGAAACTGTGCAAATGCTGAAAATTGATCACAAAGGCGTCCAGTCAAGCATGGAGCTGTGAGAGCACAACTCCTTTATCCTTCTGACACAGAGTCCTCGCCCAGCGACTGCCAGTCCCCAAGTCAGAAGTGCATTGCATTCCTTCCTAACACCTTGCATTTTATTTCATTTTTTTGCCACATAAGAAAATAGAAGAATCACCTGTGAGATTGCACTCGGGTTCATGTAAGGCTCCGGGGACCCCATGAGGGTTGTGGCTGTAGGAACCAGCTGTCTCCACTTAGCAGTCCTGGTCTTTGGGGGGCTCCACGCGTCTCCAGCAGAAGGCCGACTGGGTCCGTAGTTTAGACTCTTGCCGGTTCTCACCGTCATTGAATAGACACACACTCTTCCAAGCTGCCTCGTGTCTCAAAGTGTTTTCCTGGCTTAGAGTTTTCTGGGAAGTAGGTGTCATTTCTTCACTGCGTGGGGTCTTTAAACTTGCAGATTCCCATCAGCGTTGAATGTCTGATGTCTCATGTCCTGTAAACACACAGACACAGGCTGCATCTCTTCGTAGGGTTGATTCCAGGCCTGTCATTTCAGATCATCTTTTGTGTTGACCTTTAAATGATATCATCTCTGTTGATCACACCGCAATTCTTATCATTCTTTTAGGGTCCCCTCCCCTTGCTAAACACTCATTTTCCACTTTCTCCTACTGCAATAATCTTATTATGGTTAGAATGCAACTCAAGGCTTGAAAATTGTCAATAGGAAAATAATGAAATGAATAATAAACATGAAATTATTCACACAAAGAACCAACCCTGAACAAGGACTCCCTGTTCTGTCTGCTAGGGGAGACACAGATACTGTGAAATAATCAATTGGAACAGAGTTAAGAGATAAAGGCATCAGAAAGCAGGACATTAGCTGCTGGCAGGGAGTTTTCAGATGAACATTCACAGAAGAGATTAGCTCAGAGACACTGCTTTAGATGCAGCTAGAGGTCAAATGAGCTTAATGACATACTTCAGTTTGTCTCAACACATGGAGGTGCAAGAAAATATGTAGAAACAGAGTAAGTAGCTCTAGAAAGAAAAAAGATAGAATAATAAAATTTATATTTTATTTATTTATATTTATCTATTATAATGATAAATGATAAAAAAGTAAATGCATTTTAAGTTTTTGTCCTGTGAATGGCAAAGAATAGAAAGACAGACTAAAAAACTGGGAGGGGAGATATGTTTGGAAAGCAGAGCTGCTAAAAAAATTATTCAAAGAACAATCAAATGGCAAAATAAACAACCCAATTTAAAAATGGTTGGAAGACATGCACAAACATGGTGCAAGGAAGGTCTGTGGAGGTTAAACAGCATATGGCAAGGTGCTCAAGGTCAGTAGCCAGTATGGAGATGAAGATGAGGATCACTGTCAGGTTCCACACTCTGTTAGAAGAGCTGACACTAAAATGTGAGTATATGCCAGTATGTGCGCGCGTGTCGAGTGCTGATGCCAAGTGCTGCTGAGTATGCAGAGCTGCTGAATCTCTTAACTATTTTACTTGATTATTTCACATTATCTGTGTATTCCTGAGCTGAAGTGAAATAGTGCTTATAAATTCAAAAGTGGAGACACTTTGGAAATGGTCGTCAATTTCTTCTTTACACGTCTGCTTACCCAGCGAACCAGAAATCCCACTGCTAGATATCTAACCAGGCAACATACAAGCATATGTGCACAGAATAGTTTGTGCACATATTTTTATGAGCTATTTATAATGGCCTCTAAGTAGAATCAACTGAAATGCCTTTCAGTGAATGAATGGAGACATTTTCAAGTTTTGGTGGGAAACCTCCCCCCTCCCAGGGAACCCTACTCAGCAATTCAGCTCAATGAACTATAGGCACGCCCACCAGCATAGCTGAAGCTCGGAGATTTTTCCATGAATGGAAGAGTCAGTCTTGAGAGGATGAATACTCTGGGAGTCCACTGATAGTACATTCTGGAATAGACAAAGCTCTAGAGATGGAGAACAGAGTAATTATGCTTATAGAGACTAGGAGTGACTTAAAAAAAAATAGTGTGAGCATGTTTGGGGGCATCGATAGTGTTAATGTAGGAGTTCCCAAAGAGACTGGAGCTTCACTCCAGGTTCTCGCATCCCACGTGCAAAATTAACATTAACAAAATTAACAGCAGACAATAGGTTAAGCAGGGAATTTATTGAAGCAAGCAAGAGAGACATAAGACACTTCTCAGGGTGAGAAGCCAGCGAGTTTGAAGGGCACCAGCACTATCTCACTCAGGTTGCAAATTTTTATAAAGGGATCCTTTGCCTGTCTCTTCCAGTGCCTGCCCCAGGGGTGTTCCTTAGCGTTTTTCAGGTGGGGATTTCCAGGACAAGGGTGGAAGCTTACTAGGAATGGGCATTCCCCTCACTGTGCATGTTTGTTACCCATAATTCACTCTATTATAATGAGGTTAATGTATGCGCTGTATGCAATTTTATGTTAAGCTGATTCTAATGACACAAAAGTTAGTCCAAGATGGATGCAGCAGTCCTTCCATTTGTGCAGCCAATTGGTTTTAGCTGGCTCTGCCAGGCTGCCTTTTTGGTTCCATCTCTTGGCCAGAAGAATGTATGTGCTGGTGTGCCATTGGTCAGAATTATCTGACCATTTCAGGACCTGGTCTCTTGAGGTGACCCCCACTTTTCTCCATCCCAGCCCTTCGCTAGGCTAGCCTGCCTAACAATGGCACTGTTGAGCACCCTGATTGGACTGCAGTGGTTGTTACATGAAGGCACATATGTGTCGCAGCAGTCAGTACACATAAAAATCAATTTAATGTATAATCTCTACTGCATACTCTTTTTAAAGGGGGAATTCGCATAGTCTCTTGTAGATTCTCTTCCAGATCCACAGACTCATCTCCAGCTCACCTCTCCAAACCCCACGTGGAAAAGTCGTCAAAAATGGCGAGGTGAACTTGTGAAAGGTGGAAGCTCTCAGGATCTCTGGGGGTTTGTTTTCTGAGAACCAGTTCCTCAGCTGTTAGACTGGAATGTTTAAATTCACAGCTTTTAAACTGCAGCTGTTGAGCTGTGGCTCTGAAATCATCTGAAACCGAGAATGTGTAAATATTATATAGACAGTAATTAGAAGAGAGTCAACATTTCCTTTCTTAACCCAAGGTTTGGAGCTCCTGAAATTGCCGAGGTTGAGTAAACTTTTAAACCATTCATCTTCTTTCTTTTGATCCAGGTTTTCCAGGATTATGTTTTCAGTACCAAGGGTATTCTAAAATTCAAATGATAAGACTGCAGAGTGCTTTGAGGCTTTGATTCAAGTGCTAATTATTATTATGCAATTTTTCTAAAACAAATCCTACCTCATCTTCTGTGACACGGCCCTTTTCTTCCTTTCCTGATATTTCCTTTTTCCTTTTTCAACAATGCTTCTCCTTTCTCCTGCCCTCTAAATGCAAACATTCTTCTAAGACAGAAACCAGAATCTAGAAATTCTCTTTCCTCAGACATTTCGCAGACTCTGAGCTCATTTTCTCCAGGCCCAGCTCACATCTTTCCCTCTTTTCTGTTGTAAGAATCTCTCTTCTTTCACACTTTAATTCTGGACACTCACTGTGAAAAAAATATAATGAATGAAGAAATGTAAATGACTCAGTGAGCCCTGAAAAGCTTTCCTACTCTGAATCATGAATTGAGAATAGGAAATCCCCATCTCAGTAAAAACCAGTGCGACTCACAGCTCCAACAACTGATTACTTTTGTTTCCTGTGCGTTTTCCTGTTTCATGTATGAAAACAGTTACACCCATTGGACCCCAAGATGCAATGTCAATGGTATGACATGGGCCCGTACAAATCCTGTTAGTCCCCTCCCATGCAATTTACTGTGATCCGGATGCTGAGGACCCCAGTGACTATAAGATGCTGAAGAATTTCCCTAGGACTGAAAATGAAAGCTAATCATTTGACTTCTTGAATCCTATTTTTTAAACCATGTTTCATAAAATCAGTGCATACTATTATCAACTTTAATCTAGTCAGAATACTTCATTTAATAAAATGTTCACTCTAACTATAGTTAAAAAGTTATCATCTCTAGATTTAGTGGACAGTTCATTCTAACTGAATAATATCTGGAGATGATTCCTTACACTACTTTTTTTTTCCCTCTCTACCTATGTATCTTGAGATAATGGCAGTTGAAGAAGAGCATTACATTGGCTGGAAACTATTGTTCATTTTATTAAGTTATGTGGATTGTTTCACTCACTCTTTTGATGTTAAACATCTGTATGTTGAGGTTGAGGTTTTCATCCTGTGATAAGGAAGGAGTTTAAGCAGAGTCCTTCTGTAACTTTCTCTGTCCAAGCAAACAGAACCCCAACCAGCTAACAACTTAGATGGTCTTTCTCATAATGGACAAATGCTGCCCCTTGGTAAGCCACCCATGAGCGGTTGTAACCTCCAGAAAGCATCCCTAGGAGGTATCACCCAAGGGCCACCATTCTTATAACACAATGTCCTTTAAAAGTTAGAACCTACAGTTACACCAACTGCAGCCCCCACACCTTTTCACAAGTGTTCCTGGAAAGCTCTCTTTTCTTTCAGTCTTCTCATGTTCTGCTGTCACTTATGAATCCTCTTCATCAGTGTCATGCATATCATACAAGTTTGGTGTTAAACCACTCTGGAGGAAATATAATTGCACCTGCCAAAAATTTTCCTCTCTTTTTGAGAATCTCAAATTTCAAATTCTCATCGATATAATAGTTATATTTTTCCTGTAACATGTGACTGATGCCGAACATAGCTCATAAGCCACTATCTAGTGATTTTTACCAGGGATTTACCCAAAGGTCTCTGGGAAGTACATTGCAAATTCCCAACATTAGAGTTTTTACTGTCATCTGTGCGCCTCCATGTATGTCTGTGTTGTCGTTTTATTTCAGCCTCATCTCAGTTGGTTTCCCACTTGGTCACTGCGGCCTTGTTTTCATTTGTTTTCCAATCCTACTTACTTTCTCCCAGGAAACATTCTGTCCTGTTTTCCGAATGGCGCCCCTTCCAACTGGCCTTCCCGGAAGAATCACCATCCTGCTGACGTGCTCACGTGGGCTTTGGGTATTCCATCCCAAACTCTTCACACTGCTGAGAACACCCCAAAATGTGCAACGTCAGGCTCCCTCTACATGCATCAAAGGCAACAGGAACTAAAATGGAGACAATGACCTATTATTTTCCTTCTCATTGGGAAACAGAGTTAGTCTTTCATTCTTGTAGGTTGTCCCTTCAAAGTAACACATGGAAACACGGCAACATCCAATGCATGTGTTTAATTCCCCATCTCTTCCTTTGACTCTGATGGGGCTGCTCTCCTCTGTTGCCTTTCTCCCAGATACACCTATGAGCACCTTGAATGGCATTTCATTAATTTCACAAAATGGCCCCCACTCCTCCAACTCCTTCAAATTCCAACATGGAATCTGCTCTGTAGAGAACATATGAACGATTAAGTGAAACCAAAGTCACTTGTAGTCCCCATCAAAATCATCTCTTTCTATTTAATCATTTGGGGACAATATTCGATTTTATCTCTTCTTCTTTCTATACCTGTCTTTAATTCTTTGACTTGAGAATAAACAACAACATTTTTCCTGGAGAGAGAAAACGAACCTTCTTTTTTCTCATGTTGGACAAAGGTATTTTATTTCTCAGTTCTGCCTAACATGAAGACTGAATCCAATGTGGCAGGTCTTCTCAGTTTTTATTTAGTTCTTTTATTTTGTATCCTGTGCTGGGCTTGTGGATTTTCCTGTTGTATTTTACTCCAAAATACATTTCTCAGCTTACATTAAGTGGTGATTTCCTTTTTATTTTCCTACTTCAAAAAATTTCTGCTAATCTGGAAAAAGGAGTTCACCTACCACGACGTTTGCCTGTATTGCCAATGTTTCACATCTTTATTTCTCTTGGTTTTCAGTATATCCGCTATTTAATTAAAAAAAAAGTTCTGAACTGTCGAAGTAGGAGAGAACCTTTTTCTAAACATCATCAAATACTAGTAGAAGTAGAAACACAGACGTGTGCACGCAAACACACACACACACACACACACACGTCTTATTTTGAATTGACAGTATGAAGAAATAGAGTAGTTTGGTTTTCCTTCCCTCATCCTCAGTCTCAAACCCACATCTGTGGACCCTCCGTGGCCTGCACTTCCCTGGGAACCACAGGGTGAAATCGTGGACACATCTTCCTAGTGCCCTCCAGCGGAAAGACTTTTCAACCACAGCCTCGTCACCCTCTTTGTTCCTTCACCTTGATCTGTGAGCATCTGCACAGTATCTGCTTGTCCCATCCAAGAGTCCTGAAATTTAGAAGTTAGGAATTGGATGCTTCTTAAATTTGAAAGTTGACAAAATTCAAGCTTGAATGTTCTGGAAAATATCCACAAAGTTTCCTGTGTTTAGTAAAACTCTCATCAGCAGGTCCCCGTGGCATGTAATTAAAAAACGGGAATTGCACTGGGCTCCTGCTCAGACGTGCTTAGCCCTGTGCGTCTGCTGCCCTGGGAAAGTTTTCTTCTTGTGATCACCAGCCCCTGCAACATGGCTTCGACCCCCTTCCTCTGATAGAGCATCTGCAGGTGACAGAGCTGCGGGCCACACTGCGGCGGTCAGGTTAGTAAAAGCCACTGCTCCTCTGTGGCAGGCACCTGTGCTTAGAGACGGCTGGTGTCTGCTGAAGGTAAGGTCGCTTTTTTCTCCATGGTCCGCGTCCTGGACTGGTCTGTGCTGTCTCAGCTCTGAATTCTGCACTTACTCCGCCTCTGAGCCCCAGGCCCAGACTCTGCTCGTTGCCAGCTCTGCCTTCTGGTATTGAGAGAATTGACGTGACTGTTTATTGCTTGTGGACCACATATCACTCCTTTTCTCCCCACCCCGAGACCATACCAGGCCCTTAGCTTGCAGAAGGAATGTTTTCAGAAGCCCTGTGTCAGGCCCGCCCAGGAACCTGTCTCTTTTCCCATCCTTGTCAGTCCAGAGTCGCCCAGGCCCTCCTCTGTCTTTGTGAGACTTTCTCACGTCCTTCCAAGCTGGTGGGGCTCCAGTTCTGTCATCCTCAGACACCTGACGTGATTCCTTCCTCCCGAAACCTGTCTTTATTCAGCAAGTAAAGCAGGGTCACGCCGCTCCCCCGCGGCTCCAGCAGTGGGGCTCTCCCGGCCCCGGGTGTCTGACGTGCAGGGCCCGTGCAGGGCGGGAGGAGACGGGTGACCAGCTCACGGTGCTCCGTGGCGGCTGCTGTTAGCGATGGTGATGGAGAAGAACGTGGGCCTCGCGGCTGCGCGGGACACAGCCGATTTCCAACCAGCGTTGTCTGCTTTGGGGCCAGCCACTCGGGGTCCGGAGGCCACTTCTTAACTGGCTGCTGGTGGTGATGACGATGCCCAGAAAGGGGGTCGCTGCGAGGAAGAAATGGGTTGGTGGACGGTCGTGACTTGAGCATCTCACTGGCACGTGGTGAGTACTATGTCCTGATAACCAATAAATACCAGAAGCGTGAATTTTCAAACGCTTCTGGTGACGGTTAATGGTTCTGTCTTTCTCCCAAGCCATCTTCCATCCTAACCTCCCCGTTCTCACTGTCCACACCGCGATTCCGATGGCGGGTGCCTCTCTGGTTTGCGCGGCTCAGGCGTTCTCTCAACGGAGACGTTTCACAGCATTTGATCGCGAAGCTTCCGTTTCACGGGGCGTCAGGACAGCTCGTGCTCCTTCTCAGAGGACTTGAGTAGCTTTCTTGTGGCCGCACAGCTGACAGGCCGTCACTAACTACACTTCCCGACACTGCTCCCAAGATCTGCTCCTACGTGTCACGGGAGGCGCGGGGGCAGATGACAGAGTCGGTCTGAGAAGGTTGCCTGTGCCACCAAGGAGCTCTCATTCCTCGGCCTGAAGCTGGTTCACTGGACAGTCGGTCGTCCTCCCGGCGATTCAGCAAACTGCAGCGACAGCTCAGCGCAGAGACGGCGACTTCGCAGCAGACTGGCCGGGGTCTGAATACAGGGTCAACCACTCGCTTGCTCTGTGACCGCGGGTCGTTTTTGTTCTCCTGGTTGACACAGTGAGCTGTTCGGTTTCTTTGAATTTCGACTTTTTTTTTTGCTCTCCAGTGACCTAGGCAGCAGCGAGTGCCAGTGGTCCCCGCTCTTCCGTGCACGGAGGGCGTGGTTTGACGGATTCCCAGCAGTCAGGCGGCAGGACGGTTGACGACAGCCAGAACCAGACGTCCTGATTTCAGGCAGCTTCACCGTACTCGAAAAAGGGGCTGCCTGAAGCTGCCGTGATTGCAGGACTGTGTTTCCTCTCTTTCTTTATGAAGAGGGACAGTTAGGATATAGCAAAACAGCTTGAAACTTTTTAAAATGGGAGCTGACGTGTGCAGGTAGATAAGCCCTTGTTTCCCTCGATAACTTGCTTTTCATGTCCCTTTCTTCAGCAATGAAAAAAAATATATAAAATGCACGAATCTTCTCAGAGGCCAGGTATCAAGAAGCACCCTGCATTCTGAGTTAATGAAGGCAAGAAGAGCACCTCTTCTCTACCTGATTCCACTGCCATCTCTATCGTTATTAACTCGTGGTTACCCCAGAACCCGCGGAGTAGGAAATCCTCAGAAAATGCTGAAGCGGGGTCAGCGTAACATAAAATTCTATTTGTGAAGTTCTGTTACAATCCGAATGAACACTTCCTCCTTGGAAAATAGCTTAGGGTTTGCCTCTGTCAGCGTCGCACGAGGCGTGGTGACCCGTGAGAGAGCTGCTGATCAGCCCGACTCTGGCGGGTGCCCAGGCATTCTGAGCGCCCTTCCGCCGTCTACCGACAGAAGATGTCTCCTGGTGACTTGAAGAGGTTTTCTCAGTGTTGGAGCAGTTTCACAGCAGATTTTTTAAGAAGGTACTGTGACCCAACCCCTACTCTCCTAATCACGGGATCACAAGAAACGAAAGCATCTATCTGCTCAAAATTTTGCGAATAATGTTCATCGCAGGTCTATTCACAATAGTGTAATTGTAGAAACAGCCTCATTGTCTCTCTTTGGGGGGCACAGGAAAATCTCCACCTCACTCCCCCTGCCACCATCTTGCGTTAGGTAGTGCATTTGTGGGGCACAGACACTGACAGATGAAGTCACAGTGGGGTTCACTCTGAATTCTGATGAGCACATAATGATCTCTGTTCACATGACAATCACAGGACCAAGAATCTTCACTGCTAGGAAGCTGGTCTTTGTTGTCATGTCACATCTGTCTTTTGTTAAAGGCGACAGTGTCAAAGGCCCATGAGGCTTGCCCTGTAGGAAAATGAAATGGGTGCTGGCGGAAGTCAAACACACAGCAGTGCCCTGGGAGCACTCAGCCCCAGGGCTCTGAGGCTGAGTGCCCTGGGAGCACTCAGCCCCAGGGCTCTGAGGCTGCAAGGAGATTTTCTCCAGGCGCCAGTCAACCAGCGGGGCTGCCGCAGGGCTGCATGGCTGCATGGCCCGAGGATGCGGCTCTGCTCTCCGCATCCTGGCCACCCTGACACGGTCCTTTCCACCACCACGGAAGACAGCAAACTGCGTCTCCGCTTCTGCATCATTTTTTGAAAGAAAGGTATTCATTCAGCAGCAATATTAAAATTGATTCAGCTATGCTTTTCTGAAAGCTTTTAGGATGTCACATGTCACAAAGAAGCGCTCAGCTGGGAAGGGAAATCTGGATTTTCTGCTTTCACTTTCACTGTCTGAAAACATTTTTCAGTGTTCTGGAATTTGTCATTTAATGGTTATAATGCCCTGGAAAGATTTTTAACAAGTTGGAGCCATCTAAGTCCCCAGGATGGCACAGGAGCCTTAGGGCCTTGGTGGAGTGACTTGTGGGACAGGGGCCCGAGGGTCTTGGTGGCTTGTGATAATCATGCAGACACAAGTGTTCCCCAACCAGGTGGGTCTTTCTTCATCAGCCCTCACAGTTCTCCTCTGTTTTATGGTCTTAGATGGATGATTTTTGTGCAGCTTGCTCTGATAAATTAATAACAACTGAGCTATACACTGAAGCATCTGTTTAAATAAAAATCTCCCAAGGGATCGAAAACTCAGAGAATTAGTAGAGGAAATTAGTTTGCATTTGCTGAAACATGGGGTGTCAGAGGGGGTGGAGGGGAACCCTGAAACCTCAAACATCTCTTAAGATCTTTTCTGAAAAACAAACACTGATATGCACTGCATTTCTCTAATTTTCACTATATCAACATGGAACTTTCATCTTATTTAGATTATTATATAAAAGTTCCAAGTATTGACAAAGAGGGAGGCCTTTAGTTATTCATCCCTGGAGCTGCTAAGTCAAATACAGTCTGCGAAGGACAAGTCTTGTTCAGCCCTTTAAATGTGAGGCATTTCTCACTGCTTCCCCCACAACGGAGCCCCAAACCATATTCTTTTTGCAGTTGTTCATGTGGAAGGCAATGACATGCCCTTCAGAAGTGCCACCTTCTCTGCTGGAGACATCACCTGTTCCTTGTTCCTGCTGTAGATTGGAGAGATGTACCTTAAGAGGAATGCCCATGTATTCATAGGATGGAAGGAGGCAGCAAGAAATTCCCTCGTCTCTTATTGCTAGTAAACCGTTGCTTCATTTATCTTCTCAGAGGCCCCGGGTTCCACAGATGTGCTCTCTGTTCTCATCAGTGACCGGCTTAAATAATGCAGACAGCTGTCCCCGGAACTGTGTGAAGAAATGGACTCGGTAAATAAATCCAGTGGTGCCCACCTGATAGGTTTGACATTCTGAAAATGGAGCTTTTCTCTTTCAACATTTCAGATTATTGAATTTCTGTACCAAATGTTTGCGGCTTCAGCAACTTAGAAGATACCTTCATGTCAAGCTAGGAGATGTCAGATGGAAACTACCCAGAAATATTTTCATGGAAAAAAATGAGTCACAGCAAAGTGATGTTAGGCATAAAATGGCATTTTAAAGTATATATATATAAAAAAAGAAACAACAACAACAAAAAAAACAAAACAACAGAAGCCAGAGTGGAGATATTTTTGAATCCCTGTCTGCTTTAGAATGAATACTTGTGAAACTGCCGAGCTTACCCTTGCTCGTGTGCTTCAAGCCGATCTGCGTGTGCCCTTACGCATAGTCATTGATACCGCTGACCTGCAAACTGTGCGTGTGATCTGTTTTGATGCTGTAGCTAATTTCGACCTGACTTTTACATCTGACCTTTTCAATAGACTGTTAAGATGAGTTTTGAAGATAATGACTTGCTTCTCAGTGTGGGGTTTGAAACCCACAAATGAAAGTTGCACTAGATGATGTAGACATAAGACAAAGCGTCAGCCACTTAGATTGCAAAGGAATGAGAAAGTCAGCACGCCCAAAGGAAATGAGGGCTAATTAGGGAAGGCTGTTAAGAATAAGCCTTCAAATGAGAATAGCAGGAAAGACAAGCCAAGGCATAAGAAAACATTTGATCATTTTTCCTTTGGTCTCTAAGTCTCAGTCCTTGTTACAGGAACCTCAATGATTAGGAAGCGACATTATAAAGCAACACGAAACAGCAGCTCCGTCAAGATGATGCATGTGGCTTCTAACCTAGAATTTCCAACTGAAAAGTAGATTTTCCAGTGTCTAGTAGATGAAAAGTGACTTAAATTAACTTTAACTTTGAAGCGTCCGACAGAGTCAATTTTCATATTTTGGGGCCTCTGGACCTGTAATCTCAAATGTTTGAGGAAAAATAAGTGTCTAAAACATTGTCCTTGAAGGGTCTATTGAACGCACTGTATGAGATGACCGTACACAAAGCTTAGTTATTGCTTCTTGGCATTAATTTATTGGTTAAAATAGTTAAAAGTCAGGCATCATCTTAGTTTTACCCATGAGTGTGTTGACCTCTTTTCTTTGTCAAATGGCATTGTGTTTAGGGTGACATCGTGAGTGTGTGTGACTGTGAGTGAGAGTGTGTGAGTTTGTGAGAGAGTATGAAAGTGTGTGTGAGTGAGCGTGAGAGCTGTGAGAGTGTGAGTGAGTGCGCATGTGAAAGTGCGAGTGAGTGAGTGTGAGTGTGTGAAGTATGAGAGTGTGAGTGTGAGCATGTGAGAGTGTGTGAGTGTGAGCATGAGTGTGTGAGTGTGAGCGGGTGACATCGTGAGTGTGTGTGACTGTGAGTGAGAGTGTGTGAGTTTGTGAGAGAGTATGAAAGTGTGTGTGAGTGAGCGTGAGAGCTGTGAGAGTGTGAGTGAGTGCGCATGTGAAAGTGCAAGTGAGTGAGTGTGAGTGTGTGAAGTATGAGAGTGTGAGTGTGAGCATGTGAGAGTGTGTGAGTGTGAGCATGAGTGTGTGAGTGTGAGCGTGTGTGTGAGTGTGTGAGCCTGCGCAGGCACATGTGTGCAGAGACGGGGACACGGACACACTGGTGATGACTCACTGACAGCATTAACAATTTGATTGCTACTCCTTTTTCTGCATATATTCTCGTTCCATTGTCGTGAATGAAAACTGCTTCTAACTGTCCCCCCCAAAGATTTTTGCGCACTGACCTCAAAGAACCCCTTCTAGCCTCTTGCTGTGTCGCAGGTGCCGTCCTTGTTTTCTCGTTTCTCGGGCTGAAGAAACCTGGACTCTCTGTTAAAGTAATAACAGCGACAAGAAGACAAATCCAGTCCTTCTTTAATTTTGCTGTTTTCTGAATCTGTATACTCCTTCCATTTTCCTTCCCTTCATAATTGAGATTGTCTCCCTTAAAAGTCATCTCCTGGTCTGAAATGACATCTCAATTCCACACTCTTCTCCTAATGTCTGTTTTCTACCATTTTCTCTTCTTAAAATTGCAGCAATAAATCTCGCCCGTGGATCATTAGTCATCATCTTCCCATTTCTCTTCTGCACGAAACTTGCTTACCCTCCAAAATCTCTGCCCAAATTCAATTGACCTTTAGCAACCTGAAGCCATTTTTAACAACGGTCAGGAAGTAGACTTCCCCGGATCTTTCTTGTATCTGCCCCAGTACAACTGGCCCCTGGCCCCCCATAGTTCTCTCCCTTCAGATGCTTCTCCGGGAGCCGTTTGGTCTTGGATTCCACAACTGGACACCTTCCCTGAGCGTTCTACTCTCTGACACATTTTATCTGTCTGAGTCCTTTGGCCCGTTAATATTTTCTCAGCTTCTTTCTTTTGGTGCAGGAATAAGTCTCGTACCAGGTGTAACTTGATTCATTCTTCTTTGTCACTTACATGGAGATGCTGTGTATAGGATTTGTTTTCGGTGATATCTCTTTAATTAATCAGTAGCCCATCTATTCTAATATCTAATCCATAATATAAAGCAGTATCAACTCTGAGCTCATCTCATTTCTTTCGGATAGCAATAAACATGTGGGAGGCAGAAGTCAGATGATTGTATTTCATGAAAGAGCATTCTGTTCTGACAAAACTCAGATTCTGATAACTGGGACACCTACGTACCTGCATCCTGTGTGCGATGCTTCCCCTAAGTTGAGAGCCACTCGGGTTTGTTTGAAATGACATCTTATTCTGTATCATTCATTTCCTGTTCTATAAATTGCTGTTTTTGAAATAGAACAGTCAAGTTCATTTTTAACAGACTCAATTAATAGAAATAATAGGACTGCTTGATCAAGCAAATGATCAAAATGTAAGTACTTCATAGCACTTTCTGCGTGTTGATACAGTAGTTACTTTAGCTTTTGTTAGAATCTCTGTTGGATGTTGAGTGGTTGTCGGCTATATGACTGTTAGTTCTCCATACTCATAGAAGCAAAATTCTTACACCTCATGTATTATAGACGTTAAAGGAAATTACAAAAAATAGAATAAATTCATCAGCTGTCACCAATATTGAATTAAAAAAACAACACGATCAACTTGCTTTCTCTTCCATGGTATGGTAAGGGATTTTACTCTTGGTTTCCTCTTCTACCCATGCGTCTCTGGATTGCCTGCAGCCCACGTTGGACCTGAGAGCTTGCCGGGCATGCCAGCTCTGGGTGGGTTAGGGCATCCGCTCCAGAATCCATCACATCTGCGGTCTGTGCCCAAGGTGTCTGGCGCTTTGAAACACTCCAAAGCACATGGGGTGCCATCATACATTCAACAAGCCTCTCAGAGCATGTTGGTAAAGCGCAAAGAGAACTTGAACTTGGGAAATCAAAGTTGGTTCCCCAATCGGGTGCACTTTTCGTAATGATGATCAGAAAGCACTGTTGAGATTGTTTGTCCTTTTCTGATAACTCTTTAAGCAATTTTTAATCAGATTTGTTTCAAAAAGCAAGCCATTTTTTGCTGTTGCATTTTTGTCTCAACCCACTGAGCAACTCGGTGTCCTAGGTCCTCTTTTTCAGGTCTCCCGTGGCTTCTTCAAAGGTCACCAAATAGTTTTGGAAGAGCTGCCTGTGCATTTCAGTTTTACTGAATCCTTTCGCCCACTCTCATCCTGGGTGTGCTTCCAGGTGGGTGAGGGACAGTCCCCTTTATTTACACCTTAAAAATATGATCTTACAAGGAGTCAGCATCACCCCTGTGCCCAACAGCCATGTAACCATATTACCTCTGGCTGACAGCACATCACCCAGCTGGGAATTAGATAAACATCTCTTTAAGTGCTTCTGCATGCTTGCAGGTAACTGACCACTCCAAAACTTTTATTATGAAGAATGTTCATGTCACAGAGAAGCAAATGAAATACCCCGTTTAGCCGTATCTGTGCAAGGCAAGCGGGTCATCAGGAAGGTACAATATTTTTGAAGGAAGAAGCGTGTGGAGTTTATAGTCTGAATGGCATTTGCTAATAGTTATAGTTGTGCTCTCTGAGAGTATGTGGATAGACAAGAAACATCACCAATCCTTGTTTTATGTTTGCTTTGTCATCACTGAAGTCTCTAGAGAAAGCCAGATGACAATTTAGAGGTCCATTTTTGAGATCAGAGTGTCTTAAAGCCTGGAAGGACATTGTTGACAATCATGTGTCGGTGCTTGGATATTACAGAATGCATGATTGCTGGTAATAGCTGACAAAATAAGCTCTTTGCCGTGTGGCCAACACATCTGACGTCCAATTTCGCCTTTAATTCGTCCATAGAACCTTTCAGTTGAAACTTCTGACTCAGGAAATGTAACTCTACTTGGTTTCATTGAGCCAGAGGATCTTCTGATAGCGCGTGCTCATATGAGTGACAGGATTAGCTATGCTCATTGGTGCAATCTGCTCATGCTAATTCCATAGCTCCTGCGTTTAACTGAGTTTTGGTGTCTCCAGGGGAGACAGTCTTTTGATTGATTTAGAAACATTTACCTGCCTTATGCGGCCACACGTGCTCTTCTCTGCTGTGCCAGTTGCACATGCTATTCTGTTTGGGGTGACATGTTCTCCTTTGGTTATTTTCCTTCCCAATCCATTGTGTGTGTCCTTCCATCTGTCATGAACATCTCCCCACTGTTTAGCCTTCCTCTTCAGTGATGTCTGGGTCATGCTGGCTTTGTGTAATTGTTCTTATTTCACTCTTAGGAAACTTGCCCTTGATATTCATTGTGGTACAAGTTAGACTGGTACTATTTTCAAACAAAGCACAATAGTCATGATTACAAAGCACTCACCTTGCATCTTTTGGAGTCACGCAGCAACTGGAGATCCAGCGCTATGACACAGCAATCACGGCGGCCAACCTCAGTGGTGGGGGGCGGGGAAGAAGATCAGAGGTAAGCGTGGAAGGCAACCACCCTCGTCATCGCCAGTGGAATCGAACACTGTGCCTCACTAACCTCTGTTTTTAGGGATGACCTTGGTCTTCTGTTCCTTACCCCAGCCTTCAGCTCTTATTGTCAAAGGTTGACTTCTTGAGCTTTTCATACCTAGGGGAGTTTCCTGGGCTCTGGGACCCTCTGGGCAGAGAAGGATGCTTGGTTAGCCTAACACTTTGGGCATCTTGATTGCTTAGGGGTGGGAAGGTACATTAATAATGTGAAGTAGCACAAGCATTTGTTCCTTTAGCTGAAGTCTTTGCACACTACTAAAACGCAGATATTCTAAGGGGATAGACATTGATGATACCAGTTATTCGCCTTCTTATGAATGAGTTTGCCAGAGAATGAAGCGTGATAACACTTACAAAGAAATATAAGCATGAGTCACTCAACTTCTTACATCAAGCTGTTTTTATTTGGAGCTGCTAAAGTGGGTGACAACACTGCTCCCCTAGCCATGGAGTTGACCTGTCTCTTGTGACTGTCGGTCCGACTTCAGTCTACCTAGATCCTGGGTCACGGCACAGTTGAGTGTTGGTCCTGTAGGAACACACTTGATTGTGCAACACATTCACCTGTTTTTATCAGTATTTTAACTTTAAATCTCAAATTGTAGCAATTTTCAGAATGACACTCATCCTGCAGCCATGGTTATACTCAAGCAAAATTGTTAAATACCGATGCAATCAACCATTAGGTCTTCTTCATCATCCAGACTCCTCTAATATTTGTATTTCCATCTGTTAGTATTCCCCCAACCCCTCAGAACTCGTGCATTTCTTTATTTTCAAACGTTCCTAACTTGTTTGCTCCATGCATGCAGACATTTATGCAGGGTGGACAGATGTGCTCATTCTATAGAAAGAAGGTGACGACCTCAACCTGCTCAGACTCCAAGTCAGACACTAGAACATGGCAGCAGACACTGAGCTCCTGACTTATCTGTTCTGACACTCTGCATGATGTCAGTAAAAGACTCAAAATAAATTCTACTTTGCCTCATTATTTTTTGGGTGCCTATTTTCCCAGACAGTGCCTTTCTGATCCACCTGTTGCCATTTTTGCTGTCGGACAGCACTGAGCCTTAGCTCGGCAGACCCTCTGCACCAGTGTGATTTTTCTTTTCCTCATACATAAAATGGAAATGACAATATCTTCTCCGGTACATCAGAGCTCTCATGACAGGGAAAAAAGCATCAAACTAAAGTAATGGTTAGGAAAGTGCTTGGACCCTTGTAAGGGTTATACAGCAGTGGACGATCCCCTGAAGTACACACTTCCGGTGATGCATGCTGATGCCACCACACCTGCTCCTGAGAGCAGCTCGCTTCGTTTGTCATGGTTATTCCTGTGAAGTTCTTTCAACAGCTGTCACTTTTTTGGTTACAGATGTTTTGCCCTCAGAGAAAACAATAGCGTCCTTTTTTGTTTTCTGGAGTTTTGATTGAACCAGTTTTGCATCTAAATAACTACCTAACCTATCTAGTGCTGTGTGTCTGTTCAGGACATCTCTAAACACTGTCTTAGCAGTTAGTCTTTTTCATCATACTTTATGCCTTTGGGCGCTAAGAGAGTGCCCAACTGGTGAGCAGTGGGAACTGAGAGGAGAGTAGGAGAGACGCACACAACTCATGATGAAAATGGGGTGGAAATGCAGCCAGAGTGACGCAGGGGAGATGGGAGCCAGTCACTGGGAAAGGCAGGAGGTTTCATTGGGAGGGGCCATGAGAGGCTTTAGGGGGAGGGATGTGAGGGTGCATGTGTGCAGAGCAAAGCACCATATGCCTTTGGAGACAAAAGTGGAGATCTGAATTTTCAGACCATCACGCTGGTCCTTTTTCTGGTGTCACCAGTCCTCTGTGGCACGTAAGTCTAAGCCAGGCCTGTGCGATGACCCGAGGATCCTCTTCTGGGAGGGTTTGCCTGGTAGCCTGCCCTCAGTTCCCTCTTCTCTCTGGGATTTGAGATGCCCCAAGACCATCCAGTGGGTTGAAAATACCCGTCCTGTACCCGCTGGAGGCCACGCACTCTCTGCGAATGGTGCTCCCTTTCCTCTCCGTCCTCAGACCTAGAGCCTCTTGCCTAGAGGGCTCTCTTACAACGTCTGTCCCTCCTTGGACCTGACAGTCTTTGTGTGTGACCTGGAGGGGCAAGCAGACACCCTCTTCAAGCTTTAAAAAATAGGGTCCCAATTTCAGCCCCTGGAGGCATTTCCACTCTACAAGTTCTCCACTTGCTCCCTCTGCCTGGACTCGGATGCCCCACTCTGTGGAGAACCCACCCAGGACATTTTCTCTGCCACCGTGATTTTTTTCAAGCAGACATCTCCGGCTGTAGTCCGCTGGCTTCCTAGACTTATGAAGTGCTCGCTAGATATGCCCTGCAGGTGGAGAGGTGGGCTGCCTTTTCGAGTTGAGTAAGAAACATGATTCGATCTGTTGAGGCAAAACTGAGTTAGGAAAGAGACACAGGCATTCATTCTTGTTTCTGAAAACTGTGGTGTCTACTTAATGCTGAGAGACTTCACTGTGGAACCGAATTGATTCAATATTTTTATTCACCTCTCCAGTACGTTGTCATGTCATCTGTCCTTTTGTTATGCTGCGATGGGCTTCTACATAATTGGTCTCTGGAGTAAACCCCAAGTGGGTTTGCACGTAAGTGGGTTTTAGATAAGCATTGGCTTGTGTGCATATACTAGTACCCTTGTGGAAATGTGATAGCTTTCAGGGACATGATAAAATGTTCCACAGTGTTTGTCACCAAATGGGTGTGTGTCCCAGCGTCATGACTTCCACCACATGGCACGTAGGTGCTGAATGAATGAAATCGTTCTTTAAGTTTGAAGGATGTTTGTATGGGAGGTCAGAAGTCACCCACTCTTTCACAGGTCCCTCCTGCTTATCTTGAGTCCCTAATCAGTAATGTGTTCCCTGCCTGAAGGAATAAGACACAACCAGGTACCCAGAAACTTGTGCCCCAAGTCCTCCCGCACAGACTGGTGTGTGAAAATGACCAGTGGTTTTTTTCCTACCTCGTTACCTCAGATGATTTCCATGATTAGTATTGTCCTCCCAGTATTCAAGTCACACATTTAAAAAACTTTGGGTGCACCCTGGTGGAGCAGTGGTTGCGTCAATCGCCTCTGAAGGAGCACAGGCCACTACACCTGGGTTCGAGTCCCAGGTCCGGGGGAAGCAACCAGTGTGAACTAGATAAAAATTAATTCATAAAGTATGTTAAAAAAAATAAGCCATTTTTCAGTTATCACAGACTCGTTGGGTGCATGTGTGAGAGCAGGTGAGTCGATGACGCCCTGCACCAGGATGGCCTCAGACTGAGTGAAGGAGGTTCAGAACAGGCCTGGTGCCAGGCCTCCGAGCCCCCGCCCCACCGACGGCCTTGGTGAGCTGCGGAATTCGGGTTCTGTGTCCACCGACAGTTCTGCTCCATGTGCAAGCAGTTCTCTCTGCAGATCTCAGCACAGGACTTTTGCAAACGAAGATTTGGAATCTTATGGATAGAATCTATAGGCCCCTAGTATTAAATTTACTGAAGTTTGCCTTAGTAAGGACTTAATTAAGAAAACAGTGATGCTATATTTCAAAAAAACAATTTTAAGACCTGGAAAGAATGGATCAAAAATAAGACCCTTGGGGATCCAGAGACACAGAGTTGAAGTATTCTATCAGGAGGGAATCAGGGAGGCAGAGAAGACTGTGCTAATTTTTTTGCTTCCCTTTCAGAAAATTCAGACGGGAAAGAGCAAGGCAGAGAGCAAGTTCCCTTTCGTGCCCCGTTCCCCGTGAGGGCCTGGGGTCAGGAGCCCAGGTTTGCTGCGCGGCCGGGAAGGAGGCGGCTTGTCGTCCGGGAGCCGGTCGCGCTCTGGTCTCGGGACGTGGGGCCCGGGACGGAGGACCGTGGTCCTAGAGCGGCAGACTCCCTGCTCCAGGATGCCCGGCGTCCCGAATCTCCCGGCCCGCTGACAGCTCTTCCTGCCCTCGTTCCTGAGGCTGCATTCTGTGCGTTAGCAGCTAAAACCTCAGCATTGCTTCCTTTCGGCAGCTAATATTAGGTGCGCCCCTTCCCTGCCATGTGTGCAGTCACGTAAAGAGCCCTGAGCACAGGCCTGTCTGTCCAGCCCGTTCTGCTGCCATCGTCCAGGGAGACTAGGGCCGCCACAGATTGCGGTTGGGCCCAGGAGGGAATGGAGCCTCAGCCTCCAGCAGTATGGGGGTGCTCCACGTCGGGCCTGCCCTCGGGGAGACTCGCGCGAAAGCCTGAGTGCAGCAGGGCAGCTCAGGGCTGGGAAGGGAGGTGGTGACAGCACAAGCTCTGCACAGGGTACGGAGGATGCTAACTGTTCTAGCAATTAATCCTCCCGGGTGGTGCGAGAGATGGTTCACATATGCGAAGCTGCGGAGGGGAGCAAGGGATCCTGGGAAGCGAGAGGAGGCGCCATCGCTGAGGACCCTGCGTGTTAAGTAAAAGCTGTTGACGTCCATTCAGGTTTACTTAAGGCTGTAAAAGGCTGTCCAGCAGCCGTGTGCAGATGCCTCTCTGCTTCAATCAGAGCATTGTTCCTGTGTGCCCTCCGTGAAGAGCTATGGAACATTCTCCACAGACGTGTCTCTAGCGAGAACAAGGCCAGAGAAGAGACGTAGCCTCGGCCCTTCTGTCCCTGATGTGGTTCTATCCCCGAATAACTGGCGGCAGGAGAGCTGTGGGCCGTGAGCTGCGGGTCACGGAGGGGTGCCGAGGCCTCCTTGCAAAGGGAATGACGGCCATCCAGACATGGTGATGGAATGCTGTGCTCTGGGGAAGGACCTCACAAGTCCAGAGCGCCAGTGTCATAGATGTCTGGAGCCTTAGAACCTGGGGACAGGACGGGAGCGCCTGGCATCCAGCAGAAGTGCCAGTAAAGGGTCTAATTGGTTTTTCCAGTGGCAGTCACCGAGAGAGGTGGCAGGGCCACCACACCCACCTTCATCTCCAAAGGCTTGTAGACACTCAAGCCAACGGCAGCCATCCTTCTGGGAGGCTGGCATCACCCAGCCACCCCGCTTCTTACACTCTCTTGGAGCTGCGCATCATGGACACTTGCTAAAAAATAAGGTCTTCTTCAACCCTCTGGGGCACTAACCGGCCTAGATGAGGCCAGTCCAGCTGCGGAGGGAACACAGACGCCGAGTTTCACGGTCCATAATGTCCCCCTGGTCAGGGACTTTGATCACGGGAAAGACGCTAAAGACAAAGACAGCTCACTTGTCCCCCGAGAGGCTGCAAACTGAAATGAATTATTCTGGCCATGAACTCCAGTCTCTCTGCAGACTTTCTCTGCTTTCATGTCTGGAGTCGGATTTGAAAAACAGCCAGGACCTACTGCTGCAAAAGAGACCAGGTTCTGGGCTCTGTTTACTGGTGACCTTGGCACAAACGCTGGGCTCGCTCCTGCCTCCTGCTCTCGGCATCTCTGCTGGCCTCCTGCGAAGTGAGCTGTGTTTCAGAAGCAGGAGGCTATGTGATCCGACAGCGGTTAGAAGCATGTCTTCATGGGGCACCTATCCACTGAACATTTTCTGACTGGCCCGGGGAATCCAGGGCTGTGTGGTCAGAGGCCCCAGGAGAAGCCTGCATGTTGTTGACTTAGCCTGGAGGAGGGAGAAGCCATGCGTCCTCTGGGCCCCGGGCACACGCCGTCCTCCCTCCAGACCGGCTCTCCAAAGCCTCAGGAACCATTGCGTTTCAGAACCTCATGTGTGCTTGTGACTGAAAATGTGACCATTCCCTCGGGTCATTTTCCAGAAAGTTTCTAAAGCCAGAAAATCACACATGGACATAAAGCTGCTTCAATTCAATATAGACTATGAATGTAGACTATGCATGGAAAATGAATGATTCCTTTTTTTCAAGCAGTACTGTAACAGAGAGGGACAATAGAAACATACTTCCTTATTTCGATTACCTTTCTACTGTCAGCAAGCTAGAATGAGTGATGACTGTCTCATTCCTTTTTGGCCCTTCTGCATTGTGCCACGGTGGCGTCATGGGAAAACACGTTAGAGCTAGGAAAATCGCATTCAAGGTTGACCCTCCATTGACCTGTGTGGGACCTGGGACCGCGGGCGACGCAGGTAACCCTCCAAAACTGCGACCAGAGGCAACAGCGGCAGTAATAATAATCCCAGCAGCACCGATTCCATAGACGTTCATTCAGAATCTTAACAAGATTTTACATGCACATCTGTGTGTGTTTGTGTAGCATCCATCTAACATTTTTCCTAAGCTCTCAATATGGTAACTATTATATTTATGTAGTATATGTATGTTTATATCAAATTTCTGTCTTTTTTTAATGCCACCAAATTCCATGGCCACACATGTAGGAGTTTAAGCCTGAGGTCTCATATTGGCTCTCCAAGCCCTTCCCGTGTATGTTTAATTCTTATCTAATATAATAATGATCTTGGTTCAGAGTTCTTTCCATTAAAAAGGTGTCATTTCAAAAATCATCTTGTGATTTCCTCCTTGGAAGGACTACACATGTGCAGGCCGTGAACGAGCTAGAGAGAACCTTCGTGAATGGCATCTTACTTCTTTACTAAAGCAGACTTCTTGCATTGCAGCTGGATTTCTGATGAGATAGAGACCAAACACAGGTAGATTTCAGATATGTTAGGATGAGATGGGCAAACTTGTGCAGAATCAAAGACACTGTGGGAGGTGGGATGAGATGTGCATGTCTTGCGTCCCGGATGTCTTAGACCGTTCATGACGCTCACTGTTGAGTTTATGGGTCTGTTTAGCGACTGCCGGGGGTTGAGTAGGCTTGCTCCGTGCAGCTGTGATGCTAAGGGATTGAAAACACGCACCGTTACTGAGACCGTTCTGCCCAGGAGCCCGTGCACTGTTTGGAAGGTGCGACTCATCAGAGAATCCCTCGGGGAGTGTCGGACCCCACGTTCCTAAGTGCGTGGACCCCACATTTCTAAGTGTGTGGACCCCACATTCCTAAGTGTGTGGTCTGGGATGCACACAGTAGGGTCATTCTCAATGTGCTGCTAAGAAAGCAGCTCTGGGAGTCGCATGTGGAGCCAGGACAAGAGAGAACATGCCTTGGGGAGAGAAGAAGTAGGTCAGGATTTACACTTAACTTGCTGTTCATAATGAGCTTGGCTGGCAACATGGCTAGGGAGCTGCCTTGGACAGCTTTCCCTCATGCTCTTCTCTTTGCCTGTCTGGGTCCCACAGCATCTCTGCAGTGTCAGCCACGGTCTGTTCTGCGTGATCAGGGCCAGAATGCTTCTGTTTCCCCAAGGCAATCATTCTAGACCACTTCCTATGCATTTGTTGAAAATTCATTTAAGGGACGGTTTCTATTAATTATCCTGCTTAGAAAACTATTATTTCTTACAATTTTACAAAATTTATGTCTCTCTCTGTGTGTACGTATATAAACTTAGACTGTGTACACACATGCATATATATACACACGTGTATGTGGAGAGATATTTATATATGCATTACATATACAGATGTCTGTGTCTATACATATGTACATGTTAGGAACTGGTTCATGCAGTTATGGGGACTGGTGGGAACTGCTGGCCTGCCGGAGGGCAGGGAAGAGTGGATACTGTTGTCTGGAGTCTGAAGGCAGCGTGCTGGAGACCACCTCTTGCCTGAGGGATGCGGCTTTGTCTCTGCAGATCTCCTGCTGAGTGCAGGAGGCCCAGCCTTCTAACGCAGCTTCATCTACTTTGCCAGAGTCTGCCGATCCAAAGGTTAATGCCGTGACATGAATCCTCATGGAAACCTCTAGACTGGTGTTTAGCCAAGTTTCTGAACCACAGTCTAGCCAAGCTGACACACAAAATTCAGCACCACACTGAGATTGTCTCTTTTAAGCAGATGACAGAAATAAAGACAGTCAACTTACTGCCTGGTCTAAAACAGCTCCCTCTAATACTCATGGTAATTCCTTTTTTTAACCATTTTTTTTTCTGTTTTTGCATTGCTGTATGCGTCTCAGGATATTGAGAGCACCTCGGTCTGTGTGTCCCGCCGCGCCCAGCACCGCGGTCTGTGCCGTCCACCGCCATCTTGTCCCTCCCTCCTTCCCTGCACCACACCCCCAGGTAGTCACAATTTTGTGTCCTGTGAATGTTGTCGAGGTTTGTCTGTTCATTTGCTTTCTTTCGTTATAATTCACATATGAGTAAAACCATCTTGTGTGTCTCTTTTTCTTTTCCTGGCTTAATTCACTTAGCAAGATCCCCTCAAGAAGGTGACATCATCCCCTTTGCTCATAGTGTTCAGTGACAGCTGGGACCACTTAAAAACCCTGCAAGTTCTTGGAGCAGAAGATTCCTCTCAAACTCCCAGTCCTCCAAGGCCCTATCAAAGGCCACCTTTCCCAAGAAACGTGGTTATGCTGTTAATTAGATGCACACAGTCCTTTCTAGAAGTACCCAGAACTCTTCACACACCCTTTCCTTGGATTCCCACTCATTCTGCTTCACCAGAGACTCCTAGACTGACAGCAGTGTGTGCTATTCATTCTTTTTCTCCTAGAATAGAGCCTTTTGCCTAAGCAGGTCTTAATAGATCATTTTTGTTGGTTCCCTCAGAGGTTGGAGACCTCCTAGGTCAGAAGGCATGGAAGGAATGGCCCAGGAGCACCCTGAGTATCAACAAGTTTATTGGGAGTTCACAGTGGGCTGATGCACTAAAGAAATGCATCTTCCTGGAGTAAGGGGTTATCTGTTTTTACAGATCAGCTTCTGTTGCTGGTGCGCAAGGGTGGAGCGAGCTGCAGGTCTGTGGTTGTCTCAGGACTGTAGGAGGCAGGGTGGGCTTTCAGTGGCTCCAGGTCAGCAAGATTTAGGGCCCCGTGCTGGTGTAATTTACTCGGAGTCACGAGACGTGGTCTGGAACAGCCCAAAGAGTCTGTTGAGAGAGCCATTAAAATGTTACTGCAAGACATTAGTCAAAACAATACAATGAGGGTCCAAGGATGTTATCACAAAAGACCGAGACAAGGGTTTGTTGAGAATCCTGTTCAAATGCTATACAGGGAGGCATCTGGATGTGGTTCTTCACAAAATGATGCTATTTACGCCTTTCTGGGAGCCCTTGCCCTGTCAGTTTTTAGTTGATTTAAAAAATCAAACTGAAAAATCAAATTCTGTGTAGCTGTCCACATGGTTTGGATAGAAATAATGTAAACAATGAGCATGATCATTTTTACATAAGTAGTGTTTATTTTTTAATAAAAAAGAAACTGTCCCTGTTCTTCCTCCTCTGTTAGAGTTTGAAAGGAAAGCAGGAAAGACTTTCAGACTGTTAAATCATTTCAGATATACCATTGTGAGAAAGACTTGTAACAAAATTTTTCAGGAAATTATTTTATTTTTTCGAATCTTCAGTGTGAGTGAGTGGTTTTCGTTCTTGGAGAGAAATTTTTTGATATGAAATCCGTTCAACTATGCATGGAATGAATAGTAGCTTTCTCTTGGTCTCGGTGATGTTGTAATCGAATTGCATTTTTATTCTCTTAATTGCACTCATTAAACTCCTAGCAATAGACCCAATAGCTATATATTGTCAGATTGGTATAAATAAAGATCAACTAGAATTCAGCTAGAAATGAAACCTAATTTATTTTAACAGTGTTTGAGTTTTGCATTCAACTCAAGAATGTTCAAATTGCACATTAAAGATGAACATTTGCAGGGGCCTGAGAAAAATGAATGTTGACCATCAATTCCCCACAGACCAACCCAAAACAAAACATTGCACTGAAGGAGAGGGTTAAGATGGCTTTATTCAAGGCTGCTGCAGAAGGACAGCTAGGTCAGAATGGAGGATACTCTCAACTCTGCTGAAGCAAAGGGCTGATGGATTATTTGAGCTGGAACGCAAGGACCCTCGGCTATCTGAATTTGCTAATGACTGTCTTCACCAGAAGAAGAAGAAAACTTTCCACGATTGCAAGAACTCTGCAACTTGTAGCTTCAGGCCTGCTGACCATAGCCTGTGCCTCCCACAGAGACTAGGAATCTAGCTCCTTGGTGATTACACCTCAGAGATTGTCCCTGGCTCCTTGAGGGTTGTCAGTGTGACCAGTGGCTTTTACCAAGATTTACAAGGACAGAGAACGTATTTACAAATTTTCTAAAGGTGATGCGCTAAAGGAAGGGAGGCCAGGGTCCTGCATCAAAAAGAGGTCTGTCTGAAGTTTAGTCATACAAAGGGCATCATGAAGGCCCAGTTGGTCAACCAGCAGAATAACCTCTTGGCCAAGCAGAGCTCAGTTCATGTCATCCACTGAAGGAGAACTTGACCAGTCCTTTCTGGTGGTGTCAGAGGGGAACCTACCGATGGGTTTTTAGGGGATTTTGTGTTCTGGACTCAAGTAAATCTCTCAGTGCAGGGATTTGACTGGGGTTGGGCCAAGTTCATGACACTATATTTTATAGTATATAGGTTTGGTGAACTAGAAAGATGAAGATCTTGAAGCAAATTTTTATAAACAAATAGTTCTTTGATTAAAGAAGAGGACAGCTGGAATAGTCTGTTGGTTTGGGGAAAGTTCCTCAGGGAGCAATGACATTACTTACTGGCTTTCTAGCCTTCTATTCTGGAGCAAGAGTTCACTAGAACAAAAAGCAGAGTCACGTTGATATAGTAGGCTTTACTCTTGGTCCTGGTCATTAATCTTGGGCTTTGTGAGGCCTCAGTTCTTTGGGGCCTCAGACTGTTCTTTGAACATTCAAAGGTATGTACAGACATGTATATTTGGGATCGAAATAGAAGACAAAGAAGTTTTTTCATTTCGCTTGGATTTATTTCTTGACTTACTTTCTCTGACTGAAAATGCTATTAGTGAAAGCTTCATGCATCACATGGAAAGATTTTGTAAGGTCACATTGAGATGGTATATATTTTGAAGGGAATCGCTGTCCATTTAAATGCTCTTGTTTTCTCCTACATTATTTGTTGACTTATAAATTAATTGATTTCAATTAAGAGGAATTTATAAACACCTCTTGGCTCATTACAGGAATACTTGTATTAATTGACCCAGAAGTGGTTCTCTGTGGTTGTGTCTCTGCTGCCAGAGAATTTCTATCAGATGTGTCCAGTCAAGGATTCCAATATAAATCTCTGATCAAAGCCTAATGAGATGGAATGCAAAATCCTCAACTCTACGTGTTTAAAGTGAGGTATACTTATAAAAAGAATTCATAAAGTGACCAAAAATTGGGTATAATGTATTCTCTTTTATATTAAATGTTTTGGAAGGTTTGATAGTATCACGGTATCATAGGAACACAAAATTTTTATTCTTAATCATTCATTCACTATACTATAGTAAAATGATTAGATTAATAGATTACGATCACTGGCAAGATTATATACTTCTGCAGCCAAATTTAATTTAACTTCCTCTTACATTTCACAGATGAGAAAAATATGCTTAGATGGTTAGGAAGGTGGTTAGATAGTTGGTGGTAGAAATCAGAAATGCAAAACTCTGGACCAGCTCTTTAATAGCACATTGCTTCTGAGTTCAGAACATCTTGCTCTCTTTTATGAGAGATTGATGTTTCAAAATTAAGAACTCAAAACAGATCATTCGTGTCCAAAAATGTCACTTTAGACACAAAGGGAACCACTGCCTAATACAGCAGACTTTTCTTTGTAACTTAAGGATGCCACTCCCAAAAAGTAATTATTTTGATCCTAAAACTTTCATTTCTGAAGTATCCATTTCTTTCACAAGCTCAATGTATAGACTGAGTACTGATTCGCTTCCCAAAAGAATGAGATTTTCTGCAGACCTAGAATCCCCTCTTCTTGGTAAGTCTGTCCCCAGAGGTATCGTGTGATTTATAGGACATTGTACTGTTTTCTTTCTGATGCCTCCCAGCATTTCTGCTTCTCCTGTGTCTATTAAAAAGAATACGGGGGAAATTGTATTCTTGAAGTGGTGCAGGCCTTGGATATTCCTTTATCTGTGAATCTCTACATAATATTGTTGAACAATTCTCAATAAAGAGCTTCTATGAGGAAATAATTTCTCCCTCAAGCTCCATTACTTCTGATTTAATTGTGTCCATTTACTTGAACTCAAAGAGATAATAATTTCCCTGAGAATTTCTTTAGTGGTTTCTTAAGTAAAATTAGGTTATAATTATTCTTATTTTCATTAGTTTATTGTTTGGTTTTTTAAAATATTGAGTTGAAGAGTAAATTCTTATCCTAAGAGCCTTCAATAAATCTATTATCAAGAATATCAGGCATTTGATCACTTTATGGTAATTAACACCTTCCCTATGAAAACAAAGTGCTCTGTGAAACCACGGGGAGCAGGGGCTTCCACCTGCATTCCGTGGATGACAGCTGGATCTTAATATAAGGTTCAAAGAGTTGTAGCCCATCCTCTTGTTTGCTTATCATATTTCAGCCCCTCTTGCCTCTTCTCTCAAATTCGAGTGTTCCTAGTTCTCTAACGAGAACCTTTGTTCCATGTTTCTGGGTAATCGCCAGTTCAAATCATGTGCTGGAAATTCATGGGTTTGCCCCTCAGCATCGCAAGCAAGATGAATGGCTTTAGCATTCGGACTTGGATGACCGTGGCTTGATGTTAGAATGTCTCAGTCCATCATACTACTTATAATTATTTTAAAAAAAACATTATTTTATTTTATGTAGCTGTTCAGCTTGGGTATTCCCTCACCCCAGGTCTCAAACTTGAGTCTCAGGATATATGTGGACCACATTGGTGACTTTTTCTTACAGGGCAGTTTTCCAGAGAAGAATTTTTCCTGCTTGGTCATAACATTTTTATTTTCACTTCATTTTTGAACTGTAAAAACAAGGTATACTTCACAAAATTCTGTAACATGAAAGTTGTCCTTCAACTGTGATGACTATAATATTTGACATGATGTGTGTGTGTGCCTCACAGATGATATAATTATTTAAAAGTCTCTTTCTGAATCAAATATATGTCACAGACAGTCTCTATATTAGTTCATATAGAATTATCTTACTATATTTCACATCTCCATCATATGCCATGGTATGTATGTAAAAGAACTAATTTAACCATTGACCTCAAGACCAACGACATTTAGGTTTTTTTTCAACTTTTTCAATTTTACCATTAATGCTTCATTAAACATCTTCTTAAATTGTTGAATGGCTTTAACAAAATCTCATTGACTGGATGCTTTCAACAATTGACATCTATTTCTCACACTTCTGGGGGCTGGGACATCAAGTGTTGGTGCCAGGTGAGGACTGTCTTCTAACTTGCAGACAGCAATTTCATCCCATGTTTTCATGTGATGGGAAGAGAGAGACAGAAACAGAGAGAGACAGAAGGAGAGAGAACGCGTTCAAACTCTCTGACCTCTTCTTATAAAGACCCTAATCTCCTGTGATGACCCCACTAGCATGACTTCATCTAAACTCCAAGTACCATCAATCAGTGGGAGGACTCCCACATTGTGAGGAGGCACACAGAGCAGCATGTCTACTTGCAGATGAATAGTCTTGAAGAACAGCTTCCTTTTAAAATTCACTCACTTAAAATTTCATATTGCATTGATTTATACCAGGACATGGTTCTGAAATCAAGGATTCAAAGAAAGTCTCACATGGAAGTAGAAGGCCATCTTGACACCTTCCTCTGGCCTCCTAGTTTGTCACTGCATTGCTACTCCATCTCCTTCTCACCAGGTGACTACCTAGCCCCTTGTCAAATACTTTTCACTGAAGTCCATTCATTTTCATATGTGACAACAGTAACAGACAACTGTCACTTTTGATTGGTCAATCTCAGCCACTTCATAGCATCAGTGTTTTTGTGAGTTGGTAAATCAAAGCATCTCTATTTTACAGATGCACGAAGTGGCCATGTCTAGGAATTAGGTAACTTGTCCAAGGGAACTCAGCTTAGTCAGGCATAGGATTTTGGTACAGACAAGTAGGTTGGAATCTAGGAATACTCTCTTATCCTTGTCAGCCTGATTAGTAATTTCTTTTTCTAGTTCATAGTTCTTTCCTTACAATGACCTATGACTGAAATGATTACATCACAATTTTCCACAAGATTACACTCATCCAAAAGGCAAGAAAGTGAGCCTTTTATTTAAGTGAGTTAATCCAACAACAAACATCACCTCTGCTTCCCATAGGTTCTCATTAGCTCCTTGTCCTGGTCTTTAGAATGTCTTCCTTTTTCTCCTCCCATCTGTGTTTGTAAATATGACCTATGCATCTTCCTCTCTACCCTGAACTCAGCTTATCCTCCGAAAATTTTCTCTGCTTGAAACTCCCCTGCCCCATTTGGAGCCTCTGTAATGCTACTTTGCCTTGAATCAGTACTTCCTTTTTAACTGGGTGATGCGGTGATACCTATACATCTGTGTTATTTTTCACTCTACATTTATACTTACTGATTTATCAATTTTAAGGCAAAAAAGCAAAAATTGAAAAGAATCTCCTCTTTCACCTCATTGCATATAGCCATCAACATGTCATAGATGCTTATTCTTGGGCCATCTCTTCTTGTCCTGTTCTGTGCCGTCCCCAGATGTTTGCAGGATCATCAGCAGATCATACAGGAAGGATGGCACCTCCATGCCCCTACAATGGGAAGAAACATGGAGTTCGTCGTCCAGGTGGTCTGTTTCAGACCTGTGTTTTCCTCCACCAGCCAGATAATGAGCTTGAAGTTTGTTCAAATTATACATTTTATATTTGTATTCCTTTGGATTATCCAAGACCCTTTCATAAATTGTTGGTGATTTGCATTCACTGTGGAAAGCAAAAGGACTCAGAATTGATCTTTGCTTGAAACTGGAATTTAAAAAAATGAAAATATGCACATTTATGAGTAAACAGAGAGAACCTTCCTTGGAAGGATTCAAGATTGACAGGATCCTGGAAGGACCAGGAAAAGCCAATGTTTGCAAAGCCAAGGAAAATAACTAAGTGACAGCAGAAAGCTATGAATGGTACTAAGCTGCTGCCTTTTAATAAAACTCAGTCTTCGAGGAGATTGGAGAGGGCTGGGATCTGAGACCAGGACAAAGGAAGAAGAGCAAGGCCACTTCTCCACCCAGCTCATCTTAGTTTTTCAAGGAATCTTAAAAGCATTTTCAAAAAACATGTTTTAAAACCTTGTAAACAATACTTAGTGAACTAGGCACTGAAATACATATATTTTAAAGGAGCAGACACAATTTCTTTAAAAATGCCTCTGACCTAGTTAGAAACAAAATGACCATGCAAGATTAAATGGCACATTTCTCCTTTCTAACTCATGGTCTCAGGGAGGTGACTAGAGCTTTTATGTAGAACGCATGGATGAGGAAATTCAATATAGAGATGAAAATATTTCTGGAAGTATGTTTTATTTCATTTTACTCAACTAGACAATGAGTCTAATATTCGTTACAGATGCTTAGTTCATAAATGACATGTCAATGTTTATGTGAATCATATTTTGATTTTGCCCAATCTTAATTACTCCCTGCTAGTCAGAATTTTGATTAATATGAGGAAATTTAAAATTTATCTTTAATTTTTCTATCCAATCAGAAGACTGATTTTGTCAAAAAATTGTTTGATCAGATCTAATTTTTTAAGAGATATAGATTATTTCTACTTTAAAAAATGGTGATGATAAATCTGAGATGCTGATCTGTAGCTTTGCTCTTTACTTAGCCTGCAGTGTTTCCATCACGGCCCCTTTTAGAAAGAAAATCCTCTGAATTGTGGGCTTTGAGAGAACCAGTTGTTACATTCTATTATATTTTGTTATATTCTGTTTTTTATAAGATTGCTCTAATTTCTGTAGTCTTAAAAGATGTGCTCTCGTGTACCAACTGAGTATTGTTCCCAAACTAGGATTCTGTTGAAGGCAATCTCAGCACATTTATTTCCTTCTAAATCACACGACTAGATTTCTTTGCCATGATCCAAACACATTCTTGCAATTAAAGGGAATATTTTGTATAGACCATAAAGAATATTAAGAAGAGAAATAATTTTTAAAGTACTTTTGCCTTGAGCAATATGTGTTGAGAACAAAAGCAAAATCACAGGACAGTAGGGTGACTTGGTATTACCATTATACAAGGTTCGGCAAGTATAATACATATGAAACTGTAATATCCGCAGAGTTTTAAATCAGCGGAATGTGCCACCTTGCAGAGGAGAATACCATGTCTGACTCTATCTTGAGATTTGCTAAGTGCAAAACAGATCAATGCGTTGCCTACCTGCAGAGTTCTGTGTACCTTTTTCAGAGTTAATTGAATGTGATGCCTAGGGGCATCTTTTATTGAACAAAGAACCCAGGAAAAAGTAGGCACCTTGGGACAGAGCACATCTACTCTTAGCAAAGAATAATACCTTACATGTCACTTGTGAGTTCGTAATGTTAGCAGTAGGTGCCAAGTCTACGAATGTGTAAGATGTGTGTTAAATTAGAAAACTAATTGGGTGTTACGTAAAGTGTCCATCTTCCTGGCGCTGTCTCCCAGGCCCGGGCCCCCTGGGTGCAGAGTCTGGTTGCGGGGTGCAGGGCAGTGCCGCTTGGGGATAAACGTGGAGGTTGTGATTCCCCGGAGATGTCTGGGCTTCTGACTTTGTAATTTGTCATATTGTCACCCACCTCCCACTCTTGCCTCTTGGGTTGAGATGAAAGAAGTGAGATAGGAAGGAATATTCATTTCACTTTTTAATTAAACATTTGGTTTGGTTCCAAAATACTTCAGTTCACATTTATAGAAGAGATGTCAGAAAAAATGGTAAAATCAAGTTAAGTCTAGAAAGGCTATTCTCACACACAGGAAACCTTGACTTACTTTGGCTTCACAGAAAGTCATACTGTTTCTTGACCAGACAGCCTTCATGAATTACTAACTTGGAATGGGAATGTTACTTGAATTCTGTCGTGGAAATAAGTGCGTGCGCCATCAAAAATGCCTTGTTACTAGGTCTCAATGAGAACTGTCTTCCATGTTTACATCTCTAAAGTGCAGTTGATCCATTTGTGTTTTCTTTACATTTAGACAGAGGGTGCCTTTTCTCCTCTTTGGTTGTCCTTCTTAATTTATTTACTTTTCTGTTTGAATTCAAAACCTTGCATCAGTTTACAGTTTATTAGCGCTACAGTGGGATGTGAAATGAACTATTTAAAATGTAAATTTGTGCTTGTTTTCTAACCTCTTTGGTATAGATTTGGTGAGGGTCTCTTCAGAATTTTTGTCCATTTTAAATTCTTCTTTCTTTTATTTTTCACACCACACACACCACCAGAGTTCCCGTGTCCTTATCGACACATTTTCCCTCCCCTTCCCCGCCCATAGCAGTCCTGAGTCTTGCTATTTTTGTTGGAATTTGTATAGTAATTTGTTATGTTTCATTATATTCCACATGTGAGTGCAATCATCCAGGATTTCTCTGTTTTCTACCTTATTTCACTCAACATGATCCCCTTCAGTTCCATCTGGCTTGTAGAAAAGGACACGATTTCATTTTTTTTTTTTTTTATATAATGACATAGCATTCCACTGAGTGTATGTACCACAGTTTCTGCATCCAGTCATCTGTTAATGGGCATTTAGGTTGTTTCCATGTCTTAGCTATGCTGAATCGTGCTGCTGTGGACATAGGGGTATAGATGTTCTTCCTAATCAGAGATTTTGTACCCTCTGGGTATATGCCTAGGAGTGGGACTGCTGGAACAAATACAGAATCATCTTTATTTATTCCAGTAGACTTCATATGGTTTTCCAAAGTGGTTGCGCCAATTTACATTCCCACCAACACTGAAGAAGGGTTTTCTTTTCTCCAAACTGCCTCCACAACTGACTGTCCAGTCTTTTTGCTGTAGTCCATTCTTATGTGAGATGGTATCTCCTAATAGTTGTTATTTGCATTTCTCTGTTGATGAGTGATGTAGAACATTTTTTCAGGTGTCTGTAAGCCATCTGTGTGTCTTCTTTTGAAAAGGTCTCTAGTCAGCTCTTTTGTCCATTTTTAGTAGGTCATTTGATTTTGTAATGTATGAGCTCTTTGTATATTTTAGAAATTAAGCTTTTATCTGATGTATATTACGTGAATCTCTTCTCCAGTTCTGTGAGTTGTCTTTTTTGTTTTAGTGGTGGTATCTTTTGCTGTGCAGAAGCTTTCAGTTTGCTGTAGTTCCAGTTGTTTTTTGCTTTCGTTTCCTTTGCTGTCATTATTCCTTCCCCAAAGAGCTCTTTGAACTTGAGGTCATGGAGTGTTTTCTGCACATTTTGTCTGTTCTATGGTTTGGGTTCTTATGTCCAGCTCTGTGGTCCATTTTGATTGATGTTTGTATTTGGAGATCATGTATAGTTTAGTTTCTTTTCTCTCTTTCTTTTCCAGATGTCTTTCCAGTTTTCCCAACATTTATTGAATAGACTTCCCTTCTTCCATTTTATGCTTCTGGCACCTTTTGTTATAGACTACCTGTCCATATAAGTATAATTTTATTCTGTGCTGTTTGATTCCACTGACCACCGTGTCTGTTTTTGTTCCGTACAGTTGGACGATGATCGCGCTGTAGAATGTGTGAAGTATGGATGTGTGATGCTGCCACTCCTCCTTTTTTTTTCTTAGAATACCAGCTCTTTTTCAGATCATGTTTTCAAAACATGTTCTCCTAGCCCATGACTTGTCTTTTCATTTCCTAATGGTATCTTCAAAGAGAAGTTTAATGAAGTCCAACGGACTATATATTTTTCCCCTGGATTATGCTTTTGGTGTTGTGCTTATAATGCTGAGAAAATAGACTAGTTAACTGCAGATTAGGCTAATGCTAAGTTTTCAATAAACCCTCTCTTTACATCGAAGTATCATTTTTGTCACAGGCGAAAATGAAACCTGGATCCTGCTTTCTATTCCTTACCTCCCTGTGTCTGTTCTTACCCCATTGACATAGTCTTTAGAAATGCTTCACTGCAGACTTTTGTGGAAACCTGCACGTATTGCTCTGTGCTTGCTGCCGTCCCTCCCTGCTTGCTGCTTTTGGCACCACGGGCCTCACTGCTTTTAACCTGGACAAGAACTCCTGGCAGGACCAGTCCATGTCTACTGTGAAGTCATCTGTCCCCACAGCCCCACTACTTCCCTTGAGATGACTCAGGTCTCTGGGCCATTTCCTGCTCACACAGTTCCTTTGCCCTGAGGGCCTTTTTCTATTGCTTCTTTTTTCTTTCTTACTTTTTAGCAACCATTTTTGAATGTTTTGGACACTCTACGTCTGTATATAATTGATGCACGCAGATAAAGGGGTTTGGAGATATGTATACACCTCTCAGACCCTCACCGTGATCTGTGGCAGACGTCTCCCTCACCTCGGTGATGCTGCTGTGGCCCTCCTAGTTATTTGTGAAAGGACACTTCACAGGAAGTCTCTCCTCTTAGCAGAAATGTAGATCACAGCACATTATTGTCAGCTCCAGGCACCATGGTGGGCAGATCCCTGGTCCTTGTCATTTTGCAGAGTTGAAACCTTGTTCCCTTTCACTAACAACTCCCTGCCTCTGTTCTCATCCCTCTGCCTCAGCAACCAACCACCATTCTGCTCTCTGCAACTGAGAGTCTGACTATTTTAGATTTGTCCTGAAACGGAATTATGAAGCACTTACCCTCCTTTAACTCAGTGGCATAGTGACCTCCAGGTCCATCTGTTATTGCAGGTGGCAGGATTTCTTTCTGTATTAAGGCTTAAGGCTGGATATTGTGTGTGTGTGTGTGAGTGTGTGTGTGCATCCATGCTCCACATTTTCCTTCTTCATCCATCAGTTTGTGGGCAATTGCATTCTTCTGTGTCTTGGCCATTGTGAATAATGCTACAGTGAACATATGAGAACAGATACCTCCGTGAGAACCTGATTTCAATCCCTTTGGATAAATACCCAATAGTCAACTTTCTGGATCATGTGATGGTTTTACTTTTAGTTTTTTGAGGAACCTCCATATATTCCCAACATCAGTGCACAGAGTTCCTCTTCTCCAAAGCCTGGCCAACATTTGTGCTCTTTTCTTTTTCATTTTTGCAGAGCCATCAATTTCACTTATGTAAAAACCATCCTGATAGGTGTAGCTGGCCAGCACATTGATAGAGGAGAAGGTGCCCACATCTCTAATCACAGGGAAAGACAAAGGCGAACCGCATGAGATAGGACTTTTTCTTGATCCCTCTTGCTAGTGTAGAACCAGCTTAAGTATTCTCTCTGCTTGAGTTTTTTCTGGCCCCTTCATCCAAACACTGCTGCTGCTCTCGCCTGCAGCAGTGGCTCTGCAGTGCTCACTGTGCCTCGTGCGAAAGCAGGCCGTGTACTGATCCATTCTTCCTGCCCAAATGGAACCATTCTCTTGATATTGGATGAGTTTTTCCTTCATTTTCCTGATATTACATTAGCATAAAATCAGCATTTACTGGATGTTTTCTGAATCAAAAAATAAATAAATGAATGAATGCCTCAAGGCAGAATGTTTTCCTTCATGTTATTTCTCTGTGCTTTGGTTTGGGCACGAGGGTAAGAGCAGGGAGCATGAGTGATCACGCTGAGTGTGCAGAGTGTCTGAGAGTGGAAACAACATCCACACAGACCTAAGTAGGGAGGGCGGCGGCAGCACCTGTGTTTCTTTTTGCAGATGCTGTTCAAGAGGACCGTCGTTTGCAATTGTGCAAGTGGAAAAGGAAATTTGAACAGAGGTTGCCAAACACAAACAAAACCGTAGATGCACGCTTGGAAAGTGTTTATTTGTTGGGCTTTTAAAATTCAAACAAATGTTAGAACATTTATTTAAAATACTATTTTACTGTCTTCAGTTAACCATTTAACCTTGAATAATAAATAATGTAGTTAGACTTCGAAGACATGTGTTTCTTTTTTCTTAGCCTGCTTGTGGTTGCCAGTTTAGCAGATGAAATATTGGGCATCCTCTCCTTAGAGTGTCAAACTTTCCAAGTTAGAGAACGTACTCCCTCCCTGCCACCCAACCTAGGGCCTCAGTACCGTGGTTGGTTGTACATAGTGAGATGAATGCCAGTGTAGTTCTGAAAAATCTCAGTGGTCTCTCACAGTCTCCTAATGCCCCCAGGATCACTGGTTCTGATGTGGGACATCCTGGTTAATGAGGGTGACCAAGGGCAGGGCCTTCCACTATTCCTGGTTTTAGATGCCTCCTTAGTACAATGAGGGATTGAGATCAAATGTCCCAAAAGTGCCCTCCCAGAATTCATCGTCCATGGACATCTGAAGTATGTTGTCGCTTCCTGCCACCCAGTTTTACGTCACCCATGACACATTAATTTTTCAAAATTTATTTCAAACTCGCATAATTTTCTACCAACTGAAGAAGTCAGTCGTTGGGCCCATGAGAAACACCCAACGAGTCACACACATCTAAACAAACTACCTGTCCCATTTCAGTTTGATAAAAATATTTAGGGATTCTCGGCAGTATTTCCTGGCTCTGTTGATGTGAGAGATTGTGTTCACTCTCAAAATGAAGGTGGTGTGTTAAAAAAACTCAAAGATCAACTCATTGGAAAAAGTTTGTCCTTGCTTATTTTTGCCATTGATGTTGAATAGATTTCACTGTAGTCCTAAGAAGTCTATGTTTATCATGTGATCTGAAGGTTCACCATTGCGTTCACTTCTGTGATTGTACTTTCACAGAAAAATACTTGGTGCTCCTGCTGTAATCACACAGGAACTGTGATGTCGGGAAGAAAGAGCAAACCCGTCACAAATGCCAGTCCTTCCCTCCCACCGCTGACATGAATGTCTTACTGTCCGTGGCAATGAAGAATCTCCCCACAGCTCCCAAACTCACTGCCTCATCTTGGTTGGTCGTGTCGTTAAAAGGAACACTGAAATAGGAAGGTGACATGGTCCCATGGTCCTTCTCCCGACTCTTTTCTTCAAGGAGTTGAAAGTGTGTGTCCTCACAAAGCTGCAAGTGGGTATTTTCAGAAGCTTTTTTCATGCTTGCACAAACTTGGAAGCCACCAAAATGACCTTCAACGGGTAGGTGGTTAAATGTATGTGCAAATAATGGAATATTATTCGGAGCTTACAAGAAAGATGTTAGGAATACATTGAAAGCTCAGGATGAACCTTAAATATATATTATTAAATAAAAAAAGTCAATCTGAAAAGACAACATACTGTGTGACTCCAATGCGTGACATTTTGGAGAAGTCAAAACTGTGGAAGGAGCAAAAAGGTCAGCGGTTTCTGGGAGTTTGGATGGAGATGGGTGACTAGGTGCAGCACAAAGGATGTGGGGGTCAGTGAACTCTTCCTGAGGATTCCATAGTGTCATCATGTCACTTGTGAAAACCTGACAGAATGTAAAACGTCAAGATGTCCCCCCACCATCAACGCTGGACTCTGTTAATAACGCGTCTGTCTGGCCTTGCCACTTGCAGGACATGTCGCTCTGCGTGATGTGAATTCTGGGGAGCCTGTGCACGTGCCCCGGGGAGGTAGAGGGGAAATCTCCGCTTCCCACCCTGTCTTGCTGTGACCCTAAAACTCTCCTAAAAATAGATCCATTTGAAGATAAGGTGTTGGTTGTATTCCATCAGAGAATTGTGCAAGTGGTTGATGTCTCTTATGGCACTTTGTAAACATTAGCATTCAAGTACTTAATTTAACTAGGAAAATTACATTACCCAGTAAAACAAAAAATGCATTGCATTGCCCAGTAAAAAAAACCCAGCAAAACAGATTAGAAAACCACTTCTATTTCACTTGCTTAATGATGTTTTCACTAACTAGACCTCATGTATTACTAATAATACGTAAATATTTTTTCATCTGGTTAATGACAACAAGGATTTAACTCCCAGCAAACAATTAGAACAGTCATATTCATGAAAAGGGGTCCAATTTATTTCTCTCTAAAATATATCTAATAACGAACAATGTGCCATAATATTTTATAAGTTTAAGGTATGCATCATCATAACTTAACATCTGTATATAATACGTGCAAATTAACACTAAGATTCCAACTCTGGTCTTCACCAATAAATGGACCCCTTTATCTGATTCATGCTCGAGTGATTTGGGAATCTCCGCCGCCCAAACCAGCGCATTCAAAACCCCGTGTGGCCTGTGGATCACAGGTTTCCCTTATAGAGAAGAGGACTCCTGGATGAGAGCAGAGAGAGCACTTGGAAGAGGCGGAGGAGAAGAGAGAGGAGGAGGCGGCAGCATGGGGTCACATACATAAAATACATCAATGCCTAATGGAAAAAGAGAGCAGAAGGTAGTATGGACTCAGGGGAAGCAGCAAAGCAGGAGAAGGTGAAATCCACACGCTGCTTCTGGAAATTGCTTCTCCGAAGAGAAGCCTGGAGACGGTGCCCCCTGGTCTTGGACTTGACACCGTGGTATTGGTGGAGCATGAGGGACACCATCACCACTTAGGGGAGGGAAAGGCAGACGTGACGCAAAACTGGAAGGAGCTCTGCACAGTATTTGTTTAGGAAGTGTGATAGCGAAAGGAAAGAAACCAAGGAGATAAAGGCAAGAGAGAAATACATTTCTAGGGAAAGGAGTTCTATTCCAGTGTGGAGCAGAGGCGAGGAAATCCTTGAGGAAAACAGTATATACAGATGCTGCGGGAAAAGATGCAAGGGGCTGAAATATCTCCAGCGTGTGCTCCACCGCTGTGATTGTTAGGCCTGCTTTTGCAGTGACACTGTGCCCTGTCGTTCTGTGAGGTCACACGGCTCTTTATTTCACACACTTGTGGCTGAGTAAGTGCTATTTGTGCTGAGGGTGGTGACCCTGACGTAATGAGATGAGGACTCAACATGTAATAAAATACAGGATCATCCCATCCAGTGCAAACGAGGTATCTTTAGACCCACACTCCGGTCATTAGACGGGTTGCTGGGGAGCATAGAATTAACTCGCGGCCATGCCAGACCCCATCCTCAATGTGACGTCTATGCAGTTACATAAACCCCACTGATGGCTCTTTCTAGCTGGCATCTGCATTCTGACAAGAGAAGCTGACATCTTCTGTGACATCCTCCAGGATCCCATCACCCGCAGAGCGAGGACCAGCCTGCCTCCAGCACCCGCACTGCTCGGCCAGACACGTCCTCATAGTAACCTCCCTTTGGTTTCCATTTCATCTACAGTGCAACTGGTTTCCGCAGGTCTGCATCCTTTGTGTAAGCAGGATGACACAAACCCCTGTGTCATTTCCGAGCCCTGACTCACACCCCATCTGGCACAGCCAGGGACCAGCACATTGTCTCCAGAGCACAGCATATTTCAAAGCTAGCTCATCGTTTGAGGTTTTCACAGCCAATGTGAAGCCTATATTTTTCATTAGTTAAATATTTAGTATTGGCAACATGCATTTGGATTCTTTCATCTTGCAAATTATCTATTTATAACCATTAGTGATGCCCGAATGAGACGGGCAACAAATAGGTTTCCTCGCCAGTGCCCAGCACCCATCATTTCTCCACGTTAAGCCAGTTTAGACCACAGAGCCTTGGTGAATCCATCCCTGGCATCTCTGAGGGACCCACCAGGCAGTCCTCTTACCCTGCATTACAAATGCTTGTCTCCTAAGCATCCCCTCGCCTCAGAGTACTTTGAGAAGCCATCTAAACAATTTCCACGTTCTCGTCTTACTCCCGGACTCATCCACGAGGGTGAGTTTCCCGAATCACACTGCAGAGATCGCGCTGTTGAATTCACAGCCTTCAACTCTTTCAAATGCCAATATATAATTTCTTTTCAGTCCTCAGACTCTGCTCCCTTCTCCCTCTAACTCTGGACAGAAGCCACCTCTTCCTCCTGGATCCTCTCAGTTCCTGGGGCTCTGTGATGGTCACTGTGTTTCTTCAGCTCCTTTTGAAGCTTCTCTTCTGGCTCTCTCTCTAATTTGCTCCTCTTCCTTTCACCAGCCTCCAGATGTAGGTGTTCCTTATGCTCTGTCTTTGTGCTCACTGTCCCCTTAATGGTGCTGTGTCCATCAGTCAGAGCTTAGGTCTCACCCTTAGACAGAACCGAGATCAAGCTCCTGATCACGGCACTAACCGGGCTGCAGAAACTGGCTTCGGTCTCAGGAAAGACACATGGGGGAAACTATACCCTTTCTCCTATCATCCTTGAGTTCTTTTTGCCAAGCCCACCTCTCCTGGAACAAATATGTGAAAGAAAATGACTGATGCCTCATGCCATGCGGATGAGAATGTGGTCATGGCAGGTGTCTGCTCTGATTGTTTACTAGTTGTGGAATATTTAGTCAGGAGCACAACTCTCCTTGCCTCCGTTTTCTTATCTGCAGACTGTGGAGTGCTGAAAAGATCTAGTGCCCAGGTCACTGTGATGATAAATGAAGTATGATGGTTAAAGGGCGCAGAATAGGGTCTGATGGTTAAGGGGCGCAGAATAGTGTTGGGCTCGTATGAAGTGCTGTGTGGGTGTTTCCTGTTGTTGCTAAACACAGTTTGCTCCGAAACATACATATCCAGTGTCAGTCTGTCTTCTGTGCTGCCGAGCCGATCGACAATTTCGCCTCAGTGTGCCCCCAACTCTTGACAAGGTCGAGATGGCGCCCCGTTTCCTACTTCTGAGGACGTGCTGAGCATTCTCTTCCTAGACCCTCAACGTGTCATCGTTGTGGCGCATCCGTCCTCTGGCCGAGCTCCTCAGTCCCCTGTGACCCCTTCATCACACCCTGTGCCAGGTGGTCTCTTCCTTGCACCCCTGGCCTTCGTCGCCAGTCGTCTAGGCCAGGCTGTCTGAGCTCGTTTGGACAACGAGGAACTCTCCCAAGAGCATGTGCTCCAGCTCGAGCGTAAAACCTCCTGGCCCACTTCAGACGTTACCTCTTAGGGACCGCTCAGGGCGGCTGTCCATGACGCCTAAACGCCTGGTCACCTGTGTCTCCTGTACGTGCTGCAGGGGGTGCCCCTGTGAGTCCTCCAGTGAACGAGTGCGGTCCATCGAAGTGCACACCCGGTGCCAGTGCTTGTGGCCACCAGCCTGGACGCAGTCTGGCGGAGCACCCCCCCCCACAGGAGCGTCATGCAGCGTTTCCGGTTCTCCCTCCAGTGCAAGCGTCACTCAGCGGTGGTGTGGGGTGGAGTGACCTGAAGTGCCACCTGTGAGAAACTCTCCTGTTTCCCTCCGTGTGGCTGAAATCCCAATCCTGGGACCTCTCCTTAGGTTGAAGCATTGGAAGACAGCTGTGAGTATGTCAAAGCATCTCAATATAGCTTCATGGATTTTTACTTTCTTGGTTAAATTAGCTCCATGGGTGATCAATGGCGAATGGCACTGGTCGATGGCAACCTGGCCTGACCCAAGACGGAAACAGGTGCTGTGTGTCCCAAGACTCCTGTGACCAGAGAATCAGGAAGGAACGGGGCTGGCTGGGCGTGGGGAGGTGAAAGTGGCTCCACGGGACAGGAGAGTCTTATTCAAGTGGGAGAGCGAGCAGGAGGCACAGGGTCAAATGCCCCATTACTAGGAAAAGCTGCCATCTGCTCCTTGGAACCAAGAATTACCTAAGAAGACTTCTCAATGCTCCTGGATGAGGCGGGACAGCACGCATGCCCACCGCCTGCCCCGGGCTAAATGCAGACAGTGCAGTGTCGCCGGGGCTGCGGCGGTCAGCCCCGTGGTCAGCCCCGTGACTGCCGGAGCCCTGGGGAGCAGTAAGCTGACCCTGAGGCCTGGCTGCCACGGCCCACGCAGAGGATGAGGACTCATGGAACACACCGTAGACACATATGGGTTCTGACCTGAGGCCGCTTACTTCTAACTCTCCGTACCTCCGTTTTTCATCTGTAGAATGGGGACAGTAAGTGCCCGAGGGAGCTCTACAAGGAAATAGAGAGCAGCTTACAATGCAGAGTTCAGACGGTGCCCCGCGCCTGGCTCCTGGGTCAGACGACGCTGTCATGATAACTGAATGGAGTAGAAATAAGCTGCCAGCCCAAGTCTTCCAGGGAAGGAGCCCTGGATGGGAGGTGAGCGCTTCTTTAGATCAGAATGTTCCAGACTTGGAGCTTTTGGCAGTTTTGACAATGGAGCAACAGCAATGTGGGGCGAGCAGAAAACACACTTCAGGTTTTGTACCTTCACTTTTTCCTGGTCTGAAAGCCCATGTCCTCTCTAGTGGTGCTGGGTGGCTGTGAGCAAACCTCGCCCAGCAGGTGAGCCCTGGGATACCCCTGCCCTGTGGCCGCATTTTCAACTATGGGGGTTTATCCCCAGGGCAGGAAACCTGCAGAGATCTGGTTAATCTGCAGAGGGAGCCTGAGCAGATAAGGACAACCGGCTTCGCAGGAAAAGCAGCCACATAGAAGGGACTGTGGAAGCCAAGCTTTCTAAGTCACTAGCTACTGGTTCATGCCGACTTAGCCAGCTTAGCAAATCTGGAAAGGTGAGCTCAGGAGACATTCTTGCCCAGGAAAGCTTGAGCGCACAGGACTGGAAATGAAAACACCTCCCGGTGCCCATCTGTTCATCAGACAAATATTTCTGTGACATCTACCAGTTGTCCAGTGCCCTGCTGGAAGCTGAGCCTACAATAGGGAGAAAGAGGTCTGTTTCTACTCGCCTGTCTATTGGCTCAGTATTGTCACGGGGTTGATCGGATGTCTGTATAAATGCCTCTGCACACCGGGCCCGCCACATCATCACACACACAGACACGCACGCACGCACACACACACACACACACACACACACACAGAGTATCAAGGGAAAGTGGAGCTAAGATGGGTCTCACTGAAGTCAATGAGCTAATAGTAGGAATGGAAATTCCTTCCAACATCACATTGCATGCGTCCCATGAAATTGTGTGTTGCCATGAAAAATAGTAATGTTGAATAGTAACTATGGAGAAAAATAACCAATAGATTGTTTTTTAAAAGCAGAGAGGAAAATATGCAGAACAAAATTCCAATTTTATAAAGCACGAGTCTGCATGAGAGATTCTAACCAGGAGATGAGATCTGCGTGTGTCCCTTACCTCCTTCCATCTTAATGTTTTCACATTTTTTTTATAAACATGAATTCCTTTATAATCAGAAATGTGTCCACACACCGAAATGAGAGGGAAGAAGCAGATGAATTACTAATAAGCAGAATTATAGAAAAGAACACACTAGATATCCTCAGAACGATGAAAAGCAAACGCTCCTGAGCATGAGTGTAGCCTACATTTGAAAACATGATGATCAAGAATCCAACTCAAATAAATTACAGGTGAGCTGGGTGGATTCATTCAAATTTAAGATAAAATTTTCTGTTTAGCACCATCAGCCATTACCTGCAGAGCACGAACCAGAAATACCCTGGTGCCAGTCAGTCAGCAAGCGTGTCAGGTCCATACGCGGGAGGACGCCGGGTGGAAGGCAGAGGCCTTTGATGCATGCGGTGCGGCTGTCCGTAGCTCGGGATGGGCCTGCCCAGAAACCCATGCCTGGGCAATGTCACTGTCACGCAGACGTCGCCGGTGCAGCGTTCCGCAAATGCAGGCAGGTGGCAGGCCAGGCAGGGACCACCACCGCTGACCAAAGTGCTCTTCAGAGCTGCACGGCTGTGCCTGGTGGATCTCAGGACAATGACAAGGCAGGACAGATGCCATTCTCTGCAAGTGACGTTCAACAGGGCCCTATTCATGCCATATCCATGAAACAAAATTACAGAAATGAAGAACAGATTTGTGGTTTCTAGAGGCTGTGGACAGAGGGGTGGTTGCTGTTATAAAGAGCTGGTCCAAGGGAGCATGAAACAGTTGATCTTGGATGTGGCAGTGGTTGATGAAGTTATACAGGTGATAAGATTGGGTGTGGCGCACACACACACACACACGTGTTTTTGTAGAACTGACAAAATCTGAAGAAGATCTGTGAATAATAGCTACATCAATTTGTCAGTGTTCTGGTTTTGATAATCCACTACGATCATATGAGACAGTCTATTGCAAGAAGCTGGATGGTACAACATCTCCTTATATGTTGGGGGTTTTATTCAACTTCTTGTGCGTGTATAATTATTTCAAGATAAAACTTGAAAACTGTGTTTCAGAGTAGAGGAAAGAGATTGGGAAAATATTGGTAAATGTTGAAGCTGTCTAATTGTTAGCTGCAGATAATTATCTTACAATTGCATTTGTCCTATTTGATAGTTTCTATAATAAAAGATAGAGAAAATGTTTTAAATGAATTATTCATTTTGAAAAATACTTGTATAAATACTTTACCCTTGTTTTGAAGGCTAATTAGGAGAGAAAATGATTTCTTGTGCAAGGTCGAGCATACATATAAATACATTCTAGTCGTCAAGATGTAGCTCTCATGCAGCCCATGAAAACAAGAGGACTTAGTAATCATGTGAATTTATTCAAGGCTGATTCTAGGCTGTAATTTTGTCTTTTACTTTTCATTAGCAGAACGCATGTGTAATGTATTGTTCCAGCATTCCTCTTTGATTTAGAGAATATATACACCAAGAGGGGAGAATATTAAGGTTGATTCTGGCTTGCTGCTTTCACACTCAACAGCCCACCCCACACCCCAAGAAAAGCTGCTCCTACCTGCAGGTATTTGTGGGCAGAAGAAGTTGACCACATCAAATTACCAATTGAAATTCATCCATCAATTCAAATTGATTAGGTGATAGATAGAATGACACATAGATCACTCTACCTAGATTGTTTTTCCTTTCTGAAGAGCCCAAATATTTATGAAAATCCATGTTAGTATTGCAAACAATTATATTATTTTAAGTAGTATTAATAAATAGCCTTTACATATTATCATGCAAATGTCTTTTTCTTATTTTAGCATAATACATGAACATTCTCCCTCATGTCCCTGCAAAGGATTTTGGTGGGCTCTTTCTGAGTAAAGTGAGCTCTCATTTTTATCATCACCTTTGCTGTGAGACCGATCGCAGTACTCAAGCATATCAAAGAAAAACTGGGAAAAGTTAATTCCAGAAAATAACAAAGTGAGAGAAAAAATCATTTAATGTGCTTAATATGAATACTAAAAAGGAAGTGTCTCATGTTGCTAATAAAATTGGAAGATGCAAATTTAAACATATTACCAGAAGGACTGCTCAGATTATGCTAAGCACATTAAAATAAGCACATTTGCAAACAAATTAAATGTCACTATCTAAATATTTCTCTAGGACCTTTTTTAGTGAATTGTGTAGCCTCAACCTCCTACCATTCCAAACAGTCCCTAGGCACGCAGCTGCACTAGTATTCTTTAACCACAAAGACGCTGGGGCTGCTTTTTCCAGGCACTCATTCACAAGAGGTGACTCAAAATAAATAAAAATGAAAGAAAAGCTTTTCTCTCTGTCGAATCTATTTATACATCAGTCTTTTTCTCACAAATGATCATCAGCCTTTACATTGATAGGTAGCGTTTCTGGCACCATGTTAACTAAAAAATAAACAAGAGGAAATCGATGCATGTATTCTAAAAAGACAAATTTTTCATAAGTAGACGATAAACTTTTTTTCTATGACCCCTCTGCCTTTTTATTCTTGAACCTTTATCTTACCTGCATGTATGTGACTCTGGTCATCACCAGTGTTTGCGTGAGTGTCAGGCGGCCTCACAACAACGAATGACGCATCGAGGTTTGAGAGCAGTGCCGGAGGTTTAGGAAGTAAAGTCAGCACTTAAAGAGCATCAGTTCCACTCCTGGAGCAGTTCAAGATCTGCGGCTGTTTTTCAAGGAAGGGCGCAGCAGGAATGAAGGCGAGCAGGCAGGCAGGCAGGCAGAGGAGGAAGAAGCACTGTGTTATTTACTTGTTCACATTGGTTGTTTCCCTGAACCTGGGACTCAAACCTGGGGGCGCATGGCCCGCGCTCCTTCGGAGGTGACTGGCTTGACTGCTAGTCTGCCGGGGTGCGCCACAATTTAAGAATTTAAAAATTTGCCAATAATTAGAAATAACACTTGAAATTGAAAAGATCTCATAGAAATGTTTATGCAGCTGAAAGAAATAAAAAGCTTTTGAATGTTTCATTTGAACACAGTATCTATTTCAGAAAACTTTTATCAGACCCCTCTTTGTGCATACGTAATAAAGTAGAACGATATTGAAATGATGGATGCTTCAGTTGAGGTTTATTTATTTTCATGATGAGGGGACTGTCCTTGATTGAAATAGTTTGAGTGGCTGTGGGCTCTGTAACCCTTTCCCTCTAATTTTGTATCCGAGGCCAAGTTCTGTCTGTGACCGTAGACTCCTTGGTGCCTGTTTCTTAGTGTGGGAGCTTCTTTATTTGCGTGAGGTAATTGGACCCAAAACTGTACTATTCTGAACGATACATTTTGGGAGTTTACTAACTTTATGGCGCATGTTTTTCTGGTTAATAGATCATGTTCTTGTTGTGTCAATGGTTCCTGAACAGAAGGATGTCAGAATATGAAATTACCTTATTTTCTATAAAACAACGTCTCAGGTGACAGTCATCAAAACATGCTCACACAAAGTCAAATAAAATATGCTCCTTGTCATTCTATGGACCAAAATGATTGGGTTTGTTCCTTGCCATTTGCCTAGAATAGGTAGATAACGAAAGTTTATTTGGCATTTAAAATATCTGCATGGTAAAGACATATATTATGTAACACCCAGAACAACCTGAGAATTGGGCACAAACCCTCTCTCACAGGTGAGGACACAGGTTTTTGCGGTACCACCCAGCTGGTAAAGATCAAGACTTGAGTGACTCTAAGATGATCCATATGGATCGGTAGTTGTGGTCCATGAGCTAAGGTGAAGTCGCAGAGGATTACTACTTAGGCACACGTATCTTGATGCCTTAATTTTGAACTAGAAAGCTGGAAGAGAACTTATTAGGAGGCGCTGGAGATCTCTCAGTTCAGAGCTGATGAGCGTCAGTTAAGACATAATCGGGCACCACCGGAGTCCCGTGTCCTGTAGCAGTAGGAAAGGAGAGGACGACGGGTATGGCGGTTTCTAGGGCAGCTGTAGCAACAGGATTTGACAACCGATTTCTTCTAGTCCTTCAGAAAGTAAGAAATAGAATTAGAGATTCTAAGTAAGGACTCTTCAGTGCTGAGAGAAATGGAAAAATTAATCTTTCTGTCCTTTTCATTTCCAGTCCCGCTTTAAAAAAATTATATTGACATCCTGACAAAGTTTTATTGAAGGAACGTGCATCTGAATATTATGTAAGTTTAATGTGTGCCTCGTCACAACTCAACATCTGTATGTAATACTTAATTTGCCACCAACAGTCCAGTTCCATCCTTTACCACTTAACTCTTTCCTTGCTCAGTCGTGGAGTTTTCCTCTTGGGTGCACAATGCTGGGTGTGTCAGGAAGTTTGCAGATTTGACAAGGCAGGTCATCTCTCTATTAGGTGACCGATGTTTTGTGTCCTTTATCTTCCAGGATTACCTGGAGCATAAGTAGCTTCCTCTAGCCAGAGAAATACAGCGCAAATCTAGAACATTGTAAGCACTTCCCCATCGTTGTCTGGGCAGAGGCTCAAACAGACATTTTCCTACACACGTACTTTATAGAGATCTGTCTTTAATTAGTGGTTTCCATATGTCTTTGGGGGATGAGTTTCTTCCTTCAGAAAAACCTAAAAATGAAACTAAACAAAGCAAAAAAAAAAAAAAACAGAGCTAATGATTTAGTTGTGGATGAAACTGTATAAAGATCAATCACATTAAACGAGAATAAAAAATAAGTCTAGAAATAGGAAGTGGGCTCCTAAAAGCAAACTTGGACCCAGAATTACCCCACATTACTCAGATCTGCCATCGTCTCTTCTCTCGGGGAACCCGGAGACATGGCTCCCATTAATACTTCAGCATGAGCGTGCAGTGAGAGTGAGACTGCCTCCCAGACTGATGACTTTATTTTTTTATCCAACTGAAATACCAGCATATTTTAAAAATCAAAGTGCTAACTAGAAGAACGATTGGTCAGCCAGAAAACTTGGTGAAATGAACAACCGAGAAAACAAGGCTACTGCCCACGGCCAGGGCGGGGCTGCTGGCCAGACAGTGGCCAGTATTTGCCCACAGCCAGGGCGGAGCTGCTGACCAGACAGTGGCCAGTTTCTGCACCTGGTCAGGGAGGGGCTGCTGGCCAGACAGCGACCAATAACAGCAGCATAAGAAAAACAGGAAGAACCAACCTATTACTGCAGAACAATTAGCGCCAGACTTCAGACTAAGTGTTTTACATCTGTGGATGCATTTTATCCTCCTGACAACACTGAGTGGTAGATCTCTCCTCACTTCACACATGAGAAAACGTCATGCATCAGAGAACTTAGGTAAACTCATCAACGGCACTCAAGAAAGTAGCCAGAATTTCAGGACAGGTCAGAGAGTCTGCACTGTCCCCAGGAAAATGAACTCCCTGGGCCGTCTCAACTGATGCCGCAAATATCCTCCATCCTTGTAGAAAAACTTTACTTTTTCATTGTTTGGGATGCACAATTCTGAGAAATCTTGCTATTTGTCCAATGTAGGTGGTCGTTTTATTTCTAATGGTAAATATGAAATCAGCATTGTGCTTTTCACGATCAGTTCAGTCGTCCTCAATGGACTCCCTCTTGATTTGGTGCAGAGTATTTGTTGAGCTGCACACACTCCTGCTGTGTCTCCTCAGTGGCCCCTCTTTGTGCCCAGAGAGCCCAGGTCCACACGGCTCTCTCCCGTAATGACTGCACACCTGTCAAATCGCTCTAGCTCCTCGGAGACACCGAGTCCCTATTCAGTCCTGCATCCTTCGATATCGACTCAGAGACAGCCGCCGAAGCAGACGGGCCCCATCCTTTGCCCTTCCCATGTCCTTCGCCTGCACCGAACCTTGGAGGCGCTCCTCATCTCCTGGGCGTCAGTCCCTGCGTTTCCAGTGCCCTCCCTCCTGGCATCAAGTCAGCAAACTGAGTGCTGTCTGACTGCAAACTCTATCTGGTGTCTTCGGAGGTCCCTGGGCCATGGCAGGGGCCATCCAACACCTGGGACTGAGCACCTCCCCTGGGTTCATCTCCTTCCCATGGGTCACCTTCTGCTCTTTCAACCTGCCTGTGCTTTTCATCTTTAAGACCTGATCTCCGCCTTCCCTACCAGCTCAGCTTCCATCCATCCATCCATCCCCACCTTTCCAAGAAAGGCAAGTGTGGGTCCGATGTGGAGCAAGGGTTCAAGATGCATGTGAGACTGCTGATGAGAAGTACTGTGTGAGCTGGGAGCTTGCTTCCTCACTGGTAAAGTGAGAAGACTGTCTGCCTCCTCTAGTCACATGTGAGGGCAATGGCTGTAGAATATGTCTTCAAAATACTGGGCAGTTTTTAAATTTAGTTTTTATTGTAGTAATTATTCTACACATTAAAATAGCTTCTTATGTATAGGTTCCCCTTTTCTTAGACATATGTCCACACAGCCTGGCCTCCACCACGTCACCAGTGTCTTTCCCTAGTGTCCAGTGGACTCGCCACACTGTGCCCCCACCCGCCCCGTTCCCTGTTGGTCACCTCAGTTCTGTTGCAAATGTTCCAGGGTTGGTTATGTTTCATCAGCTCCTCTGAAAATACTGGGCATTTTAAAGGCATCCCCGCAACCCCCCACCACGATCCTGCTTATTCTTCTGACTATAAACCTCCACCACCGCTTGCCGCCCACTTCCCACCAGTGTTTGTCTTGGTTATGAAACTCACCACTGCAGCACTCATATACACAGTGACGACTTGCTCAGTAACACTTAGTGACTCTTGTCAAGTGTCAGGAAAGATTCCAAGCATCAAATGCACTTTGTATCTGCAGTAATTCCCGTGAAGTCTTCAATTTCTAGATGAGAAATCTGAAACACAGAAAGGCTAAGCAAGGCACCCGACATCACACAGTGGGGTAGAGGAAGGAGTCGCACCAGGGAGGTCTGCTTCTAGATCCAGGCTGCCTGACCCCGTCTCTGTGGGGGCTGTCAGGTGGAGCGGTTACAAACAACCTGCGAGCACTGCATCTGGCCATGAGTGTGGGGTGTTGGATCATCATGGTGCTTTAGAGTGTGAGGTGATGAACGGTGTCGTTAAGAAGAAAAAGTGTATGTGAATTCCAGATGCTTGCTCCAGGGGAAAAAGTGAGAATTGTAGCAGCGCCTGACCTGCATTCTCACCTGCACAATCAGCAGGAACGACAGGTAAATCGGAACAGGTCCATGATTTCTCTCTAACTTGTTCAGTCAGCTGCTGCACCTCAGGTAGACAGCTGACTCCTAGGCCAGCTGGAATTCTGGAACCCTGTCGAATAAAATGGGGTGGTGGGTGAGGAAAAGCATTGCAAATAGTGGAACTCTCTTTCCCAGTGTAGTTTTGTTTATTCTCAGAATGAAGGCAGAGGCTCTAGTAAGCTGAGAATAGTTTTGCTTATTTCAGTATTGTATTTCCTTCCTATGATTTCTTTTTTTTAAGTTTGAACTCAGGCATTAAGAAAAAAACTGACTTCCAATTGTGTTACATATTTTCAAAACATTTTTAAAGAGAAAATGTGATGACATATTTTAGTCTAAGAGAAATAACTTGAACATTTATATTCCAACATTTCAAGTCATTTCTGATTTTTCAGTATTATTTTGATTACTCTAAGCAAATCTTTCCAAACGGACCCCAAAGAGCCTTCTCAAGAAAAAAAATAACCCCAAAAAAACCACAGTATTATGAAAAAAATAATAAATGACTAATAGAATTAAAGGCATAGTGGGGAAAATAAATAGACTCTGTTGCTTATTCTAGATAATTATTTAGAATGAAGCCTATGAAGTAGATTCACTCAGCTGACTTCAAGGTCAGCCTGAAATAGCTAGAATTCTCTGGTGTTGACTAAGGGTAGAGTTTTAATGCCAAAAAAATATTGAAGATCAGAATTAATCAACATGTCTTAGAGCTTCAGAATATCTTTCTAAAGCCTCTTCTGTGTCCAGAGAGTGTTGATCTAGAAAATGCCACAGGTCTCCTCCTGTGCAGATCCACACATTACCTTAGTTTACCTCAGGTTAAACCCCTTCCTATGTCCAACCTAATCCCAAGGAAGCGCAGTTCATGGTGCTGTCTTGTTTACTCAGGGAGTCATACTCTATCTCACCTCTGGTGGTTGAACCAACAAAGAAATCCATCACTTTGGTCAGCCCTCAGCTATAGTCACACATTTCTTAAGGACAGAAATTGGTTGGAACCAGAGGTGCAGAGAGTTTCATGTTTTTTCATAGATAAACTTTCTGGGATTTGACCAACATGGGACATTGTCTAGAATGAGAGTGTTAAAGGGAGTCTTTACAGAGTCTTGAACACAATTTTTAACACTGACTTGGGGATTAGAGAAGGACCTTTTAAGCTACATGGGCCTGCGATCAGACAACGTATCACAATCGGTGGCTTGGTCGCACTGGTTATAGAGAGGGCAGTCTTTTGTTTATTTTGTCAAAAGCAGCTAAAAGAAAACACAACAGACTTGTCTGGGATTTAGATAAAGTACGTCTGCAGGAGCCCTTGAATAGCAGTGCAACCTAAGAATTATGAAACGAGTTCAATCTGATGGCAGAAATTGCCTAAAACACCTAGACCTTAAATTTATAGATTTTGGTTCGTTCATTAAAATCCCATTTCAAGCCGGGTTCTATGTTCTTTTCCTCCCAGATCAAGATTTATTGCGATAAACATGCAGCCTCACCAACTGCTTGGTTTCTGTGAGTTTCTTCCTCCTACACACATGTACCTCAACATAGGTCACAGCACCCTCTTCTCTCAACACTCAGCTCAGCCCTGCCACCGACTTTTAAACCTGCTTTCCTGACTGCCCATCAACAGAGGAGTGGGGGAGATGTGGTCTCTACTCACAATGGACCACTGCTCAGCTGTCAAAGCAGATGAAATCCGGCATTAGCAGCAATGTGAATGAACCGAGGGAGAATTATTCTGAGTGGGATGAGTCAGAAGGAGAAAGACAGACATCATATGATGTCACTTATCTTTGATAGATACAAAAACAAAGCTAACAATTGAGCCAAATCAAGCAAAAATAGATTCTGAGTCCATAAAATCAAACTGATGGTTGCAAGGGGGGAAGGATAAGGGGGACAAGAGAACTGGATGGGAGGGTTCAATTAGAGGGTGAAGGAAAACTGGATAGGGGGCGGTGAACTTATACGTTTTAGAGAGATGTTGATCTGCAGTGACACCTTAAACTTAGTTAATGTGATAACACAATGCTCCTTCAGTGACGTTAATTTGAAAACAAATTTTAAAAAATTTTCCACTACTTCTCCAACACTTGGAACAATGTCCATAATAGGTGCTACATGAAGCTTTGCTGAGAGCTAAGACATGAGACCCATCCTTTACCCTCTCCCAGCTCACTTAGTCATGTCCAGATACCACACTTTGACACACTCCAATGAAAGCAGCTATATTGAATCCACACTTACATGCGTCCATTATTGGAGTCTTGTTACCTTCCAACACCTCACATGCTTGTACATGTATCATGATACCCTGTCCTTGTTTCAGGTAGCAAAGATAATCCATAAAAGGTAGAGTTCTAATGCAAAAATATGGAGACAATGAAATTAGTCAATATCTCTCAGATTTTCAAAATAAAGTCCTCAAGCCTCTTCTGTAGCAGGAGGTTGTGGAACTAGAAAACTTTTGTCTGTTTTTTTCCACCATTTTTGGTTGTGTAAACTGAAATAATGATGAATAAGGTCAGGTATTGTGAATGGTGAAGTAGAAGCATTTTTTGAATATGATTCAGATGTTGAAACACACATATACGTAAAGCACATGTAATTTTGCCCTTGAATTGTCAGAAGTCTGCAGTTTGCTTGCAGTTTCCATCGCAGTTGAAGGATAATGCAGTTACGGGTAAAACATTGTTTGTTCTTTCCCTCCCCTCCTTTCTCTCCACTCCACTGCCCAGAGTCGCCGGAGACTATTTTCAGGGAAACTCATTTACTTTTGCACAAAAATCTGGTTCTCCAGGCAGGGAGCTTCTGCACGTAGAGTCAGGGGACAAAGAAACACAGGAACCATGACGTACACTCAGAAGCAGAGAGCTCTGCTTTAACCCCGTCCAGCTGCAAGCAGGAGGTGTAGGGGTGAGTGCTTGCAGAGGAGGGGCAGTTTGAGGAAGAAGGAGAAGGAGAGAGAATGTGGAGAGGGAGGAGCAGACATTGCAAATGATAAGGGAGGCCTCATCCAGGTCTGTGAGTACACACATTGTGTTGTTTTAAAATCACAATCTGAGGGCAAGGGAGTGTCTGGAGACTAGCTGGGAGATGCTGTCTTTTGTCGCTGTGGCGTCCCAGGTCAGCAGAGTCACACCAGCGCCAAGAACTGAGTCCCGAGGAGCCGGCTGCCCGCAGGAAGTGTGAAGATGGTTTGCGAGCGCTGCCGGTTAACACTGAGTGTCTGCAGGCCTCCTGCTCACAAATGGGCCCGGGTTTTCTGCCAGACCCTGAAACTCCCCTCAGTCGTGTGGACTTGGCTTGAAGTGCTCAGGTGCGCGTCAGAGACTGTGACAAAAGTCTGCTCTCTGTCTTTAGACTCTTGATGCTGAATTGACATGTCGAGCTGTGTTTAGAATGTGGACACCAACAGCTCACACTACCGTTGCTAAGTACTACACATCCGAATTCAAATGTTTGTGAATTAAAAAAAAAATAGGTTTGCATTTTAGCTTAGGCGGTGTCTGAATTCTCTTCCTCTCCACTCTTATGAGTAATAGATGACATTGCCAACATTAAATGCAGGTAACAGAGTCACACTGTGCCTTAAAAGGAGGGACCACAGCCAGCCACGTATCTTGCTGCTGGGCTGCGGTACCTCGTCTGTCTGCCCCAGAAGCCCCCGTGCTGGTCGGCGAGAGTGGGGAGAGCAGGCTTCTTCTCTTTGCTCTTGATCTCGGGGAAAATGTTCACTTTTCTAGATTCACTGGGATGTTAGTTTTTCCAAGGTGTTTGTTATCGAATAGAAGAGGTCCCTTTTAGTCTATGTTTACTGACAAGTTTTTTTTTTAATAGTGAATGTGTACTGAGTCTTGTCAAGTGCCTTTTATGCACTGATAACAATGATTTCAAGTTTGAATTTCCCCCTGCCCACCCCGTTATTGTGTGAATACAGCCCATGGCAAGGGTTTGCTTTCATTTATTATGCCAGTCATGTGGTCTGAGATGACTCCCTCTTCATCGTGATGTACTGTCCTTTTAATAGCTGGCTAAGTTCCACATTTTTAAATTTATTTGATTCAAGAAGATGTATTTTTTTTTAATGTTTGGCTTACTTTTTTTTTTGTCCAATAAAGTTCCATTTGGATATTCCGAGCTTTTAATTGTAACTCCAAGTATTCTTTCTGAGAACATGTTTACGCGGTTATTTTCAGTGCTCTAGAAAGGCACTGTAGATTTCAGAGAAGTATATTAATCACGTCACAAAAATCATCTGTCCAAATCGCTTTGTTCACTGCGACCATTGATAAAGTTTGGACGCGGGAGTTTGAGGGGTGGCCCTTTCGCGTCAGGTGTGTTGGGAAGATGTGAGTATTTTTCAAACGCCCCATAGATGAAGCATCACTTTGTCCCTGTTTCATGTCATTCCTTTTCATCTGTAAGGACACTGTGTCATTAACCTGCTTGGAGAAAATAAACTCAAGGCTAGTGCAGTTTTCCTCAGGTGGCACCTGGCGGGCTAATAGGGTGTTGAAATACTCCAGCTGTCAGCAAGTCGAAGCAGAGCATAGGGCGCGCCCTGGCGGCCTCACATACCTGGGAGCAGTCCCACGTACATCCCAAGGGCCAGGGCTCAAGACCCGGGGCCAGGGGCAGCAACCAAGTAAAAATATGTAAGTAAAAGCTCTTCCTCCTCTTCTCTCTTCCTTCCTGCCTGCCTGCCTGCTCGCCTTCCTTCCTGCCTGTACCTTCCCTTTAAAAAAAAAACAAAGCGTCATCATTTCCTGAATGGAAAGCCAGACTGTGTCCCTGTATAACCATGCAGAAGGCCCCCGAGAAATGAATATCTTCCTCACTCAGAGGCAGGTACTAAGTGATGCATTTATTGATCCACGACTGCCAGCATCTTTCCGATCAACTGGACTTCTCCTGATTGGTTTCTGAGGTGCAGGTGCTCTTCTGTTTCCTCTCTTCTTAGCTCCTCAGCTGGTAATACGTTCAGAAACGCCAGGCACAGCCCGTGGTTGGTCTTGGCACTTGCGCAGTTGGGGTTCTGCTTGGCACCTGAAGTGTTCTTGCACACAGTTTTCTTATAAGGGTCACATTATAGAGAGTAGGAAAAGGTCCAAGTGACCTCCACCGAGCGCTCTTACCTGCTTCTGGGACAGAAGCAAGGGCGCTGGAGGAAAGCGTGCTTTAAGCACGCCCACTGCCTTCAGATTCGCCGGTTCCAGGGTGCCTGGCCTGTTGTGGCGACTGGCAGATGCATGTGGGCAGCGGTGCTGACTCCGTCTCGCTCAGAACACCCCTGCCTCTGGAAGACTGACCACAGTAACTCCCATCACTGGACACTGCCTACCTTGGGGGCCTCGCTAAGCTCTTTATAGTTGCTGCTCTCCTGAATCGACAAGCATTCTTGAGATGCGCAGCAGGTCCTGAAATAACACCTTTGGTTCAATGTCATTCTGTTATACAATTAATTTTTTAAAAATCCAGTCCCTGTTGAACAAAATGATATTATTCCTGAACCTGGTTCCGTTACATGTCACATTGCTTAAAGTAGCAGTTTCTAAGAACCTATACGCAGTGCAAGAGAAGGCTGACTGCAATATTCTCTCATTTGTGAAGGGAGGAAATGTGTCTTAGGAGAATCCAGTCCTTTGAGGTCATCGCTAGTCAAGGGCAGCGCTAGAAAAGGAAGTGAACTTGGTCTGATTCCCAGCCACGTGCTGACCCACTGAGCAGTGCTGTCTGTGGTCTCCCAAGTTAGGTTCAATGACATAGTTGTACTGTGAACGCTGATCATTGTTTATTTTTGGAAAAAACATAAATCATTTTGAGATTCCAGTGCCTACTGGCAGAAAAGTACTGTAGGGCTGGTCTGAGAAAATAAGTTCAGAGAAAAACAGAACCAAAGAGTGTCCTCTGAATTGTAGTGACTCCTTTTACACCTGTCTCCAGTGAATTCCATCATCTTCATGACGGTGGAGCTGATGCACAGATGGGGGAAGATCTTTTTTCTCTCCGTCCTGAGAAAGGAGTAGAAGTGAGCAGTTGATTTAAGTATCAATAAAAGTTACCCAACAGTACCTTGGTAGAAAGCTCTTAATGTTGAAAAGACAGCCGTTGAAACCGCTGGCGTTCATTGAATGCTCAAAGATGTTTTTGCATGTCAGCAAAATAATCTTCAGTTCGGTGAAGGATGGTGTTAAAGGGCACTGAAACCAGAAGTCTTCTTTAGAAAATGACTCCGTTCTACAGTTGTGGGTCTTATGCACAACTGGTCAGTGTGCTTCGATCTTTTTTGGTGAGGTGAGGAATCAGAGTCTTAGTTCTCACCTGGTGTTTTCTTGATTAAAGGACAACTAAATTGCTCACATTTCCTGGTTACTTACTCTTAGGTGGACATGCTGGTTGTGAGGTTAAATGTGTTTCTCAGCTGCCACATATCATCTCCATATCAATGTATCTGCTTGTATGTTTCTTGATACCTCTAGCAGGGCATTAGGGAATCTGTCTCCCCTTACACCCAAAATGGAAAATGATCTCTAAGGAAATCTCTTCTCACTTTTCTAGGAGTTTTTGATAGTAGATAATCCATCATTGTAGAAAGCCTTCTACCGTGACACAAAAGGAGCTCCTTTTAACTGAAGAAATGGGACTTGTTCTTCCAGGACAAAAAGGAGCAGGAGTTATTTATCTATTTTCCCTCATCTGTAACTCTATCAAAGACCAATAGGGATAGGCAGAGCAAGTTATCCTAAGAACCAAGTCTGTGACCACTGTAGAACATGCAGCTCAGACAATATGAAAATTGGTCAAAGAAATAGTTTTCTGACTTCAGAATGTTGCCAGTTATTATTTTATAGAAACTGGTCTCTTTTCTGGCCTATAGTTACTATGAAATGTGCAATATGTATTGTCCAATAACACATTTAATATGATTGCATTCAATAATAAACTAATTCAATTTGTATTAAGTCAGGAGATACAGCAAAATGAACATTCTATCATATCAGTTACTCTACCAGGCTGTTTTGAGACAGTATCTGCACAACTTGATTAAAAATGGTGATAGACACTGAAAAATGGATGTTTACTTGTGACCAAAATAAAATAATAGTTTTCTCTATAAGCTCAAACATGGAAGTGTATCTTGAATGCAAATTAAAGAAAAGATTAAAGGGTGAGTGAAGGGGTGAAGAGAAGTGTCAGTAATGGGGCATAAGCTTGAAGGCTCCTGGATGGGGTGAAGTCTTTGTGATGGGGTAACAGAAGGGTATTTATGATGGGGAACTCAATGTGGTATCTACAGACGTTTATGATGACACACACCTGGAACTTACATAATGTTGTAATGCAGTGTGACTCCTATAAAAACTGTAAAGATAAAAAAATAATATAGAGGTTGACTGCCTAATTTGCAATCATAAGTTGTTTATTTCTATGAATGGAAGTTCCTCCATTGCCCCAAATAATAAATGAAACCTGTCATCCTCTGAAATTATTTCAACGGGCAAGTTATTGGATTCCCCAAAAGAAAACTGGAAACAGGTAACAGAAATATGACAGAGCCTGGTGGCAGAGATGACCCTGAGAACAGAAGGTCCCCAGGAAGGGCAAGTATCTGGTTGAGCTTTGAATTTTCATGGTTGAGGAGCTTTGGATCCATGCCCACAAACTCTAGAGGTGGGGCTTACTCCCACAAACATTTATTCACAAAGTGGTTCTTAATGTTAACTGTATGTTAGAATACTCTACACTGGAATTTCCTCCACATCAAGGAGCCTTTAACACCTACTCATACCTGGACCCCACCCCAGGGAGTTTGATGTTTTTCATGGAATCTGAACATCATTATTATTTTAAATCTCCCCCAGACCATTCTAGCATGCAGCCATGATTGAGAAAACTTGAACTTGTGACAGTCGAGAACATAATGTCGGAAATGACAACCAACCAATGAGTTTGGAATGGTTCATCTTTTCAAATGAGGTTCCTCAACCACAGAACATTCACAATTATTTTAGTAACTATATTTTTTTCTAGTTCCTCTGAAGATTCCTGGAACTATGTCATCCTAGATGTGCTGAAAGAGGTTAATAATTAGAATTTGTATCTTAGGATTTCATTTTCTCACAGAACCCCATTAAGGAAATCTGGAGAAAGGAAGTGGGGCCATTATAGAGAATGAAAACTTCACATACAAGACTATTTGGAATGCATTACGTAGTCCTGACATACTCACTCTGTGGCCATTAATGATGTAGCTAAGCAATCATGTACTCTTGAAAGTTGAATCAAGAATTTCCCACACAAACCTACTTAGCATGTGATTCCATTAGCAGAACCAATTCAAGATGTGTTCTGCATTGAAAATTACCAGCATCATGGCACTAGACAAGGTTACCGAATTACTCATCAGCCACACTGGGACGGTGTGTATGTGTGTTTGAGAACTCCACTGATGGTTGTGCTGAAACGTTGGGCATCAGCTGGCATCTCCTCAAACGCACAAGAGGCAGACTGGCCCAGTTCTAGACAGTAGGTTGTATTATTGGACCAGATATTGACTTGACCAAGATGAAGAAGGGCACATTTTGAAGAGTAGCAGAGAGACTAAAGTATGTGCTCTGGAATCACAGACACCTGGATTTCATGAGATGCTTCAACATTTAGCTCTGTTGCCTTTTCATGTCTGATGCAAATTATTTGTCTTAACTGGTTTTGATCAATAATATATTCAATTGCCTGCCTGTGGAACTGGTTTTCATCAAGTGTGTTTGAGTAAGTGGACACATGAATGAATAAAGATATTTCGGAATTTCCTCCATTTGATTTCCCCTGCTGTGAATGTATTCTGTGGAATCAGTGTCTCATTCAATATTATCTGACTCCTCTAATAGGAGCAAGTTAAGCAAGCTAGTATTTTATGATTGTTAACAGCTTTATCAAATGTTGTTCTTAAGAAACTGAGGTAGATTAAAAATAAAATCCCTAGGCCTTTGTACATCAAATTGCTTTCATAAAGCTTATAAAAATGTACATGTGTATTTGATAGATTGAATTTAGGATTTTTATAAGGTACACTCCGCTAAATTTATTTCAGGTATGGCAGTTCTATGTTCCCCCTACATTTGATTCTATTTTTATCATCTTGTCATTCTTGGAAGCATTGCAAATTACTGAGTAGTCTTAAGTGATTGATTACAGCGAATTAGAAGAGACGGGGAACGAGTTCCTTGCTGTAGACTCTTATTTCCTTTGACAGTTTTTGTTGATGAACACTAGTAAGGATGCTTTTCAGTTACCAATCAACTCGTCACTGCTCTCACCCACTCTGATTTTATTACATTATCTACCCAGAATCTTAGACATTAGATGCCTCAGTATCCATCCGTTATTTTTGCAACTGCTGTGTAATCTAGAAATTGTCATCTATATTTGGCAGGTAGGCATAATAAACACTGGCAAACCATTTTGACTATTTTTAGTTCTTTTCTTTAAAAGATCTGAACATTCAAAGATATGGCTATATGATATGGATTGAATATGACTCCTGTCCATATTAAGCACCCAATAGCCATTCAGGAGATTTTATCTTTAAATGCCTGATGGTTTACTTAAGCCCTTATAAAGAGGAGTCTTTGAAAAAGATAAAGTATTGTACCTAGCAGGATTAATACAAATTTGCAGCAAAACAGACATCCTCTGTTAAAAGGAAGGACCAGGACATATCATCAATAATTAATTAGCAATAACGTATTTAATGCACAATTTCCTGAAAAACATTGAATAGCTAGAGGTAAAGAATGTTTTTCAAAATATTTGCTTAGAGTTGAGAATCCAGAATGGAATAATATACCACCAGGGCAGTCACCTTTCTCAGTTCTCATTATTTTGCTGCTCAGAGTCTTGGGCAATTTTCTAATTACGAGAGGTTTGTCCTCAGAACTTCAGAGCTGGAAAGAGTCTGTAAGTCAGATAGTTTCACATGCCTCTTAAGTTAGAGGTGACAAAAATGAGACAGTGATGTTTGCATGAATCTGTCCGGCCCCATTCTTGATTTCCAGTGGGAAGGTAGCAGAGAGTGATAGAGACCTGGATTTTGGAACCCTCATCACTGGGGTCATGCTTCCTGGTTAGGTCTTTGCAGACTTCACATTCTCTACCAGTTTCCTTATCACTTCCAAATCTCTGTCTTCTCATCTCTAAAATGGGTTGGTAATGTCCCTTACCTCTTGCCAAGATTAGCTTGAGCTAAAAGATAAGAGATGCCTCTATGAGACCCAGCTTCCAAGAGCTCTGTGTGTTAGCCAGAGACTGCTGACTGGCTTTGCTGTGACTTCAAGGACCATCTCATGCACCCGCTCTTGCCAGAAATCCGTCAACCTCTCTCAGCTCTTTCTTCCCTGGTCACTCTGTTTTGCTATCTTCTCCATTCTACTTTCGATGACTGGATGTCTACCTGCCTAGATACTGTTATTTGTCCTATACACCCAAAAGAATATTTTGAATAAAATGCATGCTTGTTCAATAGAAGTACATTTTCCATTAGGATGCTGAATTTTAGAGATAGTTTCCTCTCTCTCTTTTCTTCTTCTTTTCATCCTTAATGGTATTTGAATGGAGAATCTGTATTCCTGGAAGGAAGCTATGTGGGTTAGGAAACACCCTCCCCGTTAGGTCTCCCCACAGAGGAAAGTCTGTGGTTGCATCTAGAAGGATCCTCCTCTTCTGGGCACTGATGAGCCTGAGGAGACATCAACTAAGGGGTTTGCTTTATTTCGTGTTGTTTTTGTTTTAATTCAAAAAGGCAAAAGTGTCACAAAAGTTCCTTCTGATTTCTCCTCGTTTTGCTTCTCTTCTCTCTTTTCTTTCTGCCAAAGTTGACTGATTTGAAGTGTAATTTAAGGACATTTTATCTGTAACTGACAACTCAGTTCTGGTTCTCTGAATATTCTTTCTGTTTCCTAGGAAGTTCATATTTTAAGAAGCAAAATTCAAAGAACTGTGTGTCTTTGTACTTCAGGTTGTATGTCTTTTGGAAAAACAAAATTAAATTCACCAACAGTCACTATAACTACCAGCATCCTTTACCAGATGATGTCAGACTGCTTTTTAAGATCTAAAATAAAATGCTCTGTCCATTATGCTCTGGGACTAAAAAAATATGTTGGAGGACATGCAGTACGAGCATAAAATACATGAGCAAAATCCATGTGGACCCAAGGTTGTTCTACAAAATGGAAAATAGTAAAAGACCGTATATAGGAGATGGAACAAAATAATTATTTAAAGAAATTTCAACTCGTGTACTTATCTTGAGAAATATCAACATCACTTTAAAATAATTAAACTAAATCCATTAACACTATCCTATTTTAATTGCATGATTTTAGTTTGGCATATTTAATTTCCTGTACCTATAAATTAAGAGTATATAATAAGAATGAAGTAACTGTCTTCATATTTAGGCTCTATAATATGCTATGTACTTGGATCACGTACTACAAGATGAGAGGTGCTGTCTTGTTTTTACAGCCTTTATCATGAAGTTTCAATAACTGCATTATATTTCATCATGTCAGATCAAGAACCTAACATTTGGGTTAGTTTGTGACTCTAGATAGCACACTATCATTGAGCAGTTCTTCCAAAGCATGATTTTGTGGAGTAAAGAAAGAAAAACAGTGATTCTGAGAGCTCTCTGATGAACATTTGGGGTCTGTGTGGTTGAAGACAGACTCTTTGGTGGGAAAAATCTAGAAATTCCGAGTCTGCGTCAGCACTTGGAGGATACAACCGGGCATACAGAGGTGATGAAAGCAGCCATACTGTGTTCTCAAAAGTACATATGATTGGGCTGTTTAAAAGGTTTTCATACCTTTAAAAAAACCTGTATGTTCAGTGATTCATTGTGAAAGAAGAAGGATACCCCCAAACACTCTGCCTTTCAAAGATGGTAGAGGAGTCTGAGCATGACCAGGTGGTGAAAATCCAGTGAGCCCTCGTGTTAGTCAGGTGAAGTCTCCACTGTTTGTTCTATCAGTAGATCTCTTAAAAGTTCTGAGATGCTTGTACCCCATTTATTCAACTACTCCTGCTCTCTTGGGACAGATACAATCCTCCCTTGGAAGTACCCCCTTCGACAACAGCAGGTACTCCAGACCCTTCGTTACCTAGGTGAGAAGTCAAGGAAGGCTGCCCTGAGCACATGACCTTGAAATGCGAGGGGTAATATGAGTAAAGCGTGCGTGTGGGATTTGAAGAAGCAGCACTCATTCCTCCAGGACAAGGGTAGGCTGTGAGGTTGGCGAAAGGGAGTGAGAGATGAGTGGGAACATGTCTGACAGTTTCTGGTTCAGAGATATTCAACATGTTCTTTTAAAAATAATGGATAGGAAAATCTGAGCTAATTGGAAATCAAGATTTTACTGATATTTGATTCCTGGCATGGCCAGTCTCTTTTCTTCTTCTATTTATTTTTATTATTAATTATGCGCTTTCTCTATATTATTGTGGAAACGTAGATTCACTGATGAAGTGTTTCTCTTTAGAAATGTGGGGAGTTTATGGTGAATTACTGACCAACAGGAAGAATACATCTGCATTTTCACCCACATTTGATTTGTGTTTGCACATATTACTTCAACCAGTGTAAGTTCAAAGTTCTCTGCTTTGGGAAAAAGCATTCTTTGCTCAGAGTTGACTCTTGCTAAACATTTGGACATGGTGCAAACTTTCTTCCCCAATGTTGTCAATAGAGAGGATTGGGAGAAAATTACATTTGTTTGCAAGGGGTTCTTTACAACTTTCATTTGGTTCACTTAATAGAGAAAAGGTCTGAAAGCAACCATTGCTCTCCAGCAGGAAGACTGAGGGTCTTTTTCATTGACAAGTGAAAGGCTGATGTATTCTAGATATCCCATTTATAGGGAAATACCAAGTCATAGATTCACCTGATACAATTTCATTTCTTCATGTAAATTGCCAGAATGCTTGTAAATGGACATTTTGGTGATGTGCTAATAACTCCTTAATCAGGAAATTAAAAAATTCCCTGAGTCTGAAAATCAAGTGACCTTTTACAAAAGTGACATAAGTAAAGATCAGTAGGACTTGAACAGAAAGATGGCTATTGTCAATCATGTGAGTCTAAGTAAAATCTGCAATGCCATAACATTTCTCCCCAACAATGATATTAATTGCTCTATAATGATGCTTTTTCAAGTGGAGATGAAACATAAAATAATATTTGATATTATAACAATCTCTTATTATTAAAATACTCCCCTCTTAATCATATGCACAGGGAATCTACAAACATATGTAAGTCAGACTGCCTATGAGAAAGGAGACAGCTTACAGAAAAGAATCAGATCACTTTGGAAAGTTATCCAGTTCACAAGATGTGTGGCTAGTCTTGGATGAGATCTGATCAGAAAAGCCTGCATACGAAAAATTAAAATATGAAGTCGTGAACAAATTCTACTAGAATTAGAAACATTATTTCCCAAGATCTGGGTGAATGCTGACAGATATAAATGATGATTCTGTTCAGTTAATAATGTGAAATTCTTTAAAAATAACTTGCTAAATTACATGACGTATACGTGAGACTGGTATTCTCAGAAATTGTCAAACAAGAAGTTTGCAGTAAGCTCCTGGAGGCATATGTATGTGGTGTGTTTGGAGAGTGTTTTGGGGGGAGTGTGTGTGTGTGCTTGTGTTCATGTGTGCTTGTGTGCGCGCACATGCACTTTATGGTGTCTGGACTAGTCCACTTGGTTTCAGTGATGATCTAGTGTTTTTTCTCTCTAGTTGATTAATCTCTTATACCTGATGAACCTTCAAGGAAAATGCTTATTAGTCAGTATAGTACAATGATTACCGATAGATTTTGGGTTAAGCCTTAGTTTGATCACTTAAACGTATCAATTTCTTTGGGGAAAATATCTTGGAGTTTTAAGCTGCGTCCTATTTGCAAAGAGGAGATCACTGTAGTCATCAACGAACTCAATGCTCTCTTTTATTTATCTAGTCATTTATTGAATATATGTTCAATAACTTAGGCACTGTTTTTATGAGCACAAAGGAAGATGTAGGAAAGCTCCTTTTAGCCCTTTTATGAAATTTTGCTTCTTTACCATCGTCCATTGCTTCTCTATTTAGCTTCTCTATTTAGCACTCTCTCTAGGGTGTCTCAATTCAGAGGAACAACACAGGTGATTTGAAATTTGTGTTTCCCTTTAAGGGAGAATTTTTATTTATCTGTAGTGAAAGACAAACAGTTTGATATGTTCTGATATTTTTGTCTCTGAAGTTTTCAGACGAGATCATAGGAGTTTGCAAGAAAAGGACATGGATAGATTGCTTTGGGGAAGGTATCTGCATAGGACCAATGATGCTGCATTTATCTTTGTCATAGCAGGTGAATCCCACATGTCTGCTCAGTGATGGAAGGCAATCTACTCTCAGTAGCACACTGGAGTTTCCCCTTTCCAAGTAGAATCATTGCCCCAACTCTTCGTTTTCTTCCTCCTTTTCTTGTCTTCTTCAGCCGGTTTCATGGTCCTCTCGCTCTTCATGTGGTTTGCAACAGCAGAAGGAGGTCTACATCTGGCGACTCAGTTTGGAAGCAGAAATCCCAGCCATGCCCTTACCTTGCCCCATGGCGTCCATGCAAGGATCCAAAAGGGTGTTAATAGTTTGAGTCATCTTCACTGCAGCAGAATTGCCATTAGCAAATACTGACATGGGGTGACTGAAATAGAAAACCACCATGTAGCAAGCACCCCAGGAATGATTATTTCAGACCATTCACATCAGTGCTTTCTCACCTGGTACCTTGGAGTAACAGGGGAAAGGAGACATTTGCATCATCTCTATGTCTCTTCCCATAAGATATTTATGAATTACCAAAAGGAAAATAATAACATATGTTAGAAACCTGGCAAACATCACATTCAACAAGTAATCCAATGAGCATCACTGGGGATGAGATGTGGCAACAACGATGTGAAGGGCAGAGAACAGCCTCATTTCTGTGGTATAGGTCCCCGAAAAGGCATACTCGAATTTAGTCATGAGGAAACATTTGACACACCCCAATGGAGGGACATTCTGAAAATAAGAGTTTCTGGGACAATGTAAAGAAATCATCCAAAGTGTATAATACAGTCTTGTTTTGCAGTTAAAAAAAAAAGCCTTGAAAAGAAATAAATTGAAGATATATATTCAGCATGTGGGATTATTTTAAAGTTTTTGGCAGAGAAACAGAATTATCCATATGCTTAACCAAAATCATCATCATAGCTTATTACCTTTCCAGAGCAATTTCAAAGCTAAAAATGTTATTAGGGCTCCAAGATTTGTATTATTTTCACATGATCTGAAATGCTCTAATATGAGAATAATAAAAAATGCTTCAGTGAAAATCAGCTGCTGTTAGGTAGACTAGGAAAGCTTAATGCAAGACTGACTTGCACATCTCTTTCTCTTGTGTTTTCCCCATCCTCTCATTTGAGAAGAAAAAAAGAAAAATGTTATTTTCTGCAAGTTATTTGTTGTCCTTTAGAAAAATAGTTGCTGTTTGTAAGCAGGCTTCTCTACAGAAGAACTAACGTTCTAGAAAGAAGGCACATTCATTCCTATCCCTGTTTAATCGCTAGAAACTGCCAGCGTTCCTTGCTCCTGGTGCACTGCCAGCAGTCATATTGCTCCATCTGGCTTCCAAAAACTTCTCCTCTAACTTTCCTGCTTCTCTCCCTCCTTTAGGGATGCTTCGTTTCCACTGGGCTGCCCAGATTGCCTGATCTCATCTTGGTCTCAAGGGCCTAGCTTTACCTTGTGAATATCTGCAAAGTCTTCTTTGCCATGTCAGGTGATAGACTCACAGGCCCTGGGGATCAGGTCATGGGCATTATCGGGACAATCACTCTGCCCACTTTACACTTAACTTGCCATCTTTATATATTAGGGACACCTAGTGCAGGATTTTGAGGATGAGAAGAGTGTCTCCTAGGGTCATTGATGGGCTACATGTCATATCAGTATTCATGCAGTAGTTTTAAAACATTGTTTTGTGAGATATTAAGGTGTCACGGAATCACTTTCTGCCTAGTTTAAAATCAGGTGTGGTCAGTGGCTGGTTTATTGATTTAAGATCATGTCCATATATTCATGTATTAAGGTTAAAAACATAATCAAAGTTAAAAATATTTTAAAAACTTTTCCACGTCAATTGCATCAATAATGAAAAGTAAACTAATGGGAGGAGGATAGGGGTCTGCATTGTCCAGTGAATTCTGGCACAGTTACATACAGAGAGGACGTCCCATGTATTTTTCATAAGATTGGCTGTAACCAGGATGATGAATAGGGACAGGGCTGCTTCCTATAAGAACTGATCAGTCAAGTACATGGAAGATATTTCATGGGTAAGAATCTAAAAGTGATGTGGGCCCATCCACTGCCTCAGAGGAGCAGAATGCCTGTGGAGAAGCACGCGTTACTGACCCTCGCCTTCGGAAAACACAGTTGCTGTAGTTATTTCTCAGTCTCTCCTGTTGACCCTTTTCCAAAAAGGTGCATGCCAGTTGGAGCTCTCAGGACTATTGGACTGAAAGCCAAGGACGGGATGACCTTTGATACGATCCAGACAGGTGTTTTTAGTGTTTCCAGAAAGGGGTGAAAGTGAATGGAAGCTGCTCAAGGAGCCAGTCAAGGTGTCCTGAAGGTGCCGGCCCTCTCCACGTCCACTGGGGGCACCGTGGCGCTCACCTGGTGTCGGTGGTGATGACTCAGTGATGACTCCGCCCACCGGAGCTTCACTCTAAAATCAGTATGGCGCCCTCTATCTTTCCAGCTTTTATAATTACAGAGTGAAATAGCCTGTATTTGGCATAATTTATCTCTTACTCATGGTTTGCCTTTTCTGAATCAGAGTCACAATGCCCTGTTTTACTGTTATTTTACATCCTTTAAATAACACATGTCCTCAGTAAACAAACATAAAACTATGACTGGCAAGTAACACATTCTGGAGCAATTAAAATTCTCCTTTTCAGGGGGAATTGGAACATAACTAAAAAAGGAAGCACCAAAAAAAAATGCAGGGAAAAAATTCTGGGCTCACGAGAATTCGAAATCATCAGAGATCAGAGAAGCTACCGCTTATGACAGGAGCACCAATTCTGAGGATAGGAGATGTTAAGTTTCACTTTTTCATTCAGAATAGAATATGTGCATTTCCAAAAGGTGGGTATTTGGGTGGATAAATGGGGTGTTTCCTCCTACATATAAAGCTGTTTTAGCACTGAGTGTTGATGTGATACAAGCCATTGCATTCCCCTTTATGACTCTGTTTTAGCTGTTGAGTAAAAATAGTTAAGGCAGTCCCTTAATATAAAAATAAAACAGACACACCTCAGGGGACTATTCAATGATATGGCTAGAGAATTACACAAAAGGTAGTATATAGTCTGTTCAAAACTGTTCCTAGACAGTGATCAGTAAGGCACATAAAAATGCAAATGTTCCTATCTATGCTTATATATGTGACTGACTCTCCCAAATTAATGTTGAATAATTCCATTCCCTGGGGAGGCAATATCACTTCTTAAATGAAAACCATGTATGTTAGTTATCATCTCTTTGAAGTGATTGTTCGTAATCCCCATTTATCCACTATAACTTCTCTATGAATCATGTCAAAGACACACAAGTTTCAACATATTTTTATCAATTAGAAATGGATATCTGACTTCATAATAAACATATTAAAATGTGCAATTTTTTCCTTTATACTTTATTATTTTATACATTTTCTTCAAGAAGAGAAGGAATATATTTTTTATCAAGTCAAGTTGACATTGTAAGAAGAAATAGTATAGCAGGAAAATCATCTAAATCAAGTAAGTGTGGCTTTAAAACAGTTCCATGCTTGCATACATCTTTTTTTTTTTTTTTTTTCAAATGGAAAACAAAATATTTTGCTGATTATACAAACGTGCAGGCAATTCAAAGCAGCGGCAGTCTGAAACAGTAGTCATTTATCTTGCAGTTCTCTTCCGGGAGCACTGAAATTGAATTCTCTAACTAGAATGTCCTTTTAGCAATTGAAAATGGATAGAGCAAATAAAAGGCCAAGTACCTTTCTAGACCAGGAGTGCAAATTCACTTCCAAGTCTTCACCTTCTTCTCTATGCTCACAGCTGTGCCGACATAGCTGAAGCTGGCCCTCAGGAGCGGCCAACACAGAGCATTTGAATGAAGTGTTGTCCCAGTATTCCATAGCAAAGTGGTCTCGACAACTATTTTCAGGTATAACTCTTGAGCATTTGCACCTGTTGATAAGAACCAGAGCAATACATTTTTTTTTTACTATTACTAAAAATCAGAGTAATGCTTTCAGCATGAACTGATTTCACTTGTGAATGTGATTGCTCCCTCCACAACTTTATAATTGTACCTCTTTTTCCTTAATAGTTCGTAGATCATGTTTACTAGATATTTTGGAAAAAAATGGCTTTAGAAAAGTTAAAGCTAAGAAAGTAAAATGATTGTGCCTTTCCTCATTCTATTCCTATTGTAGTTTAGAAAACTGGAAGAGATCTCTAAGTTCTTCACCCATCATACTCCCCTTTGCTCTGCATCTTGCCGTTGACCAGTCTCCATCTGAGGCTCTTGTCAGATATGAAATCTTCTGTCTCTTGCAGGAGCCACTTGCATTTGTGTTCAACTCATTCCTTCTTTTACAACATTTAGATATCTTTTCCTGTACTCCGGAATCAGCTTTGTGACATTATTATATAAATCATGGGCTACATGCAAGAAATCGCATCGTTTTAGGTGCAAGCACAGATAATTTACCCAATAACTAACATTTTCATTCCCAAGTGTACCTCAAAAAATCTAGAAATGCTTAGAAATAATGTAACTTTGTTTCTATTTGATTCATTTTATTGGATAATGAAACAAATCACATAGCCATCCACAAGCCAAAATTAGAAAGGACCATAAACTTCTATGAAGAAGAAAATCTACTCGGGATAAAAGCAGTTTAACGGATCTGCATTTTGCCTGTGAGACCAGTTGATGTCACCTCTGAAAGGCAAAAATATTCTACTTTTTCTGTCGTGTTACTTATTGATTGGATATGAGTAGACTTGCAACTTTATATACTCAAATTAATTCAAAATGTTACTCTTGATACTACTTTTATCCTCCATTTTAGGTAATAAAAATAAAACTTAAGTCAACCGGTTCTTTGGGAAGAAATGAAGAATACTGATGCTAGATCACTTCTTTATTTCCATGTATTGCATGTATGTGAACGAGATGTAGATTGCAAGGATCTCTTGTTGCATACAAATTATCCCCAAACCTAACAACTGAGAAAAATGAACATTTATTTTCTTGTAATTTATGTGGGTCAGGAATTCAGCAGCATCTCAGCTGGGGTTTCTGACTCAGGACTTCCTGGTGGATGCAACTATGATGATTGTGAGGAAGCTGTGTTTTCAGGTATCTCAGTTTCCCCAGCAAAAGCTGCGCTTCTAGAACACACATGGGTTTTCTGTATTGATGGGTCCCTCGTGGCTTTTCCTAACAGTCAGTGATCTGGGCAAGTAGGGAGAGACCCAAACACAATCCTCCCTCTTTTAATGACCTAATCTTGTAAGTGACATTCATCATTTCTGCATACACATGGGGAGGTAATTACAATTACAATTACAGGGCATGAGTGTCAGGAGGCAGAGACATCGCAAACCATTTTAGAGCCAGCTAACCACGAATGTCTTTAGAAAGAGCCCTTGAAATCCTAAATGACTGGAGAATTGAGCTTATCGAAAACTTACTGTAAGCTAAGAGAGAACATGTAGTATCATTATGAATAAAGTTTTAAGTCAATTAAAGTTATTCTTGAAAATAATTAAGAGGTCGAGCCAGAGTTAACTGTGTTCGTATTTTTTAAAAATTCTACTGCCTTTTTAACAGGGGGTGATATTACTAGACCGGAAGTAGGGAGAATAGCAAGATGGGTGAGTTGCTGTCACCACACACATACCACTGTTAGGTATAGTGCAGCCTGCCCCCTCATAGACCTTATGGTCAGAAGACATGAACACACAGGGGTGCATATGTGTGTAGAAATATTCAAGTAAGTATTGCATTTGTTTTACACCAACGCTGACTGTTACAGGAAATCTGATACATGAAATGTCAAGCTGCATTGGCCCTTGTCCAGATATATTTGGGATTGTTGAATGAGGGTGATAGCAGTTTCCTTTAATGGAGATCTGAGCTTCTTCTTGGGAAGTCTGATGTGGTTGGTATCTGGGGCTCACCCGAGACCAATACCTGACAGGCAAGAAAGTAACTCACACTGGGAAAGCAGAAGCAATGTTCAAAAACATCATCAGTGCTTAAGAGTCTGACATAAAGATGACTTGGCATATATATGGAACAGACTCCTGAGAATGTCTTCTAGCCCAGTCTCAGGAAATAAAGTTGACATTATTAGAGAGGATGTTATGACAGAGGAAGAATAGTGCCTTAAAAAAGAGGTAAATAAAGCAAAGCATTGTTTCCCAGCTCGCTGTGGAATCGAGTGAGTGAGATAACTGTTATGGAGGTCATCGAGGATAGAAGGAAAGTTTACCCACACCAGCCAGGTTACTGCCATCAACAATGGGCTTAATCCAAGTCATGGACAGGTGGGGCCAGTTCAGCAGCCATGCCTATAGGCAGGGAGTGAGGCCTGATTCCTTCCTCTGAGGGTGTGTTGGATAAAGTCAAGTTGAGACAGGACAATCCAGGAATGACAGTGTAAAATCAAGTCCATGGGACAGTGAATAGCATTCAAGCAGTTTGGAGACTTCTGAAAAAAAAAAAGACTAGTACCTCTCTAGCAGGCCTTAGACATCAAGTTGTATATCTTGCCTCTCTTCTAAAGCTTGGGAGCCCTTGTAGGATTTTTCAGTGTTGTAGTTAGGCACTTAATGAAAGCTCAGTAAGGTACCTGATTATATTGGAACATAGAAATTGAGTAGATCTTTCAAAAATATTATAGATGATTTTAAATGGAAAATAAAATGCAAAATTGATGGCCTAATATCTTCTACATTTACAGTTAGATAAAAGGCAAAACTGTGGTGCCCTTGCTGTGATTATACAATTTAATTTCCCAAGTATTCAGAGAGAAATGCCTATTGTGACTGCAATCCATAATACGGGTGAAATGCCAGACATATATTATTTTTCTAGTTCCTGAGAAAGTTTGGAAGCTATTTTTTTTTCTCGGAATAATGAAATCTGCTCTGTTGTCGCAAGATTCATGTGAAGGAAAACTTGCCAGCTTTCGCCCACCCCTAATCCTAAATCTGTTTCAATCTAGGGAGTACAGTGTGGGCAGTAATTTCCACCAGAGGAGCCTTTGTTTTGTACAGAAAAAATATATATGCTTTTTGACCCCATATTTTTTTACTTAGGATGTTGAACATTTTCCAAGTGGCCATAAAATCCAATTAAACTTTCACCCTCTGGGAGTTAATATAATCTTTGATTCATCTTTTTATTCTTCCTGCATACTGATTCCTCACCCTCTTGATAAAATAAAGACTATTGTTGTTCATGAATACAGATATATACCAGCAGAGAGAATGTCATAGAATTTCCCGTATACACATCTGTAGTGAAATCAGTCAACTTGAGTGTTTCTGTTTACTGGCCTATGATATGTGTTAAAAACAAGTTCTCAAGATAAAATGTAAGGAATCATATCACCTTGTAATTGCACAATGTCCTGAAAATTTATTTTACAAATGTCAATATTAGGGCTTACCCTGGTGGCTCAGATGGTAAGCCTGTGCCTGGGGCACAGTCCACACGCACCCGAGGACCCAGGTACTCCTGCTGGATAAGAATTGTGGCAGGCAACAACTAAAATGAACAACTAACTAAATAAAGTGACTTAAAATGGTCAGATAACTAGTCTAATTTTTGTATGGTTTTATTTTAATTTAAATCTTAATTTGGCATTTCAATTTATATCTGGCAACAAGAATTCTGATTTTATCTTTATATATGTTGAATTTATGAAACACTTGCTTCTGTAACATTGGATAACTGTAAAACATCATAATCTTCATTAAAATTAACATTTAAAATAAAGTTTTTTAAAAATATTATGTTATTGCCTCAATTATAAGTTTTACTTCTAAGAATTGACAAAAGCAAAGAAAACAATCTAACCAACACATGCAAAATGACAATTATATAGAAACATTTATGATCGAGATTGAGAAGGGAGATTAAAATCAATAATCTGCATGATAAAAATAAAACTTACTTCACTGAAAGCAATACATTTTAATAGGATCTGGCACCGTTCTTTTAAATGGGGAAGAAGACTTTTTTTTCTTCTTTAGGGATGATATGAGTTTTAAAAAGCCTGTAAAAACTCAAGGTAATTTCATAAAAATCTGTTTCATAGAATAGCATGGCTGGTAAGAGGGGTGATAACATAATACATAAGTTAAATAACTTTCATGTAAGTCAACAGTTAACAGATATAATAGAAGAAAGATGATTTATTTGCACATCTAATTTAAAAGCAATCACAAGTACTCATAAAATACATAGGTGTCAATTTAGCAGGATTTATCCAGACTCTATCAAAGAAAAGCTAGATAGCTATTGGGGCAAACAAAAGAAAAAGAGGGTGGAAACATTACTCCTTTGATGTGAGACTCAATGTTACAAAGACATTAACTTCAAATCTATCACAGATATTAAGGTTCAAAGTCAGTGGTTGAAAAGTAGTCCTACAGTTGAATGGCAACCACAAAAGAGCAAGGACAGCTATGCTCATATAGGTTAAAACAGACTTCCATAAACATAACAAAGACAGACATGGACACTATCTAATGATTAAAGGACAAATCCAGCAGGAAGACATAGTGCTTATCAACATATATGCACCAAATGAAGGAGCATTGAAATATATTAAGTATTGTTAGATCTGATGAGAGACATTGACAGCAGCACAGCAACTGTGGGAGACTTCAACACCCCATTTACCACAACCAGGCAGAAAATTAACAGGGAAACAGCTGCTTTAAATGCCATCTGTGACAGATAGTTCTAATAGACATATACTGAAACCTCACCCAGTGACTACAGATTTTACTTTCTTCTCAAATGCACATGGAATCTTCTCAAGGGTAAATCATATGAAAGGACATTTCTCAACAAACTTACAAAGATTAAATCTAATACATATATTAAACTTAAGCTCAGTCTGAATCCTACAAACTCTGTTTTCATCTGCTGAAAACAATTAGGAATTGTAAATGGGAAGTAAGTATAAGAAAATGATTAGAAATATCTCAAAAAAACAGAGCAGAATAAAAGATTTGAGGTTGAAATTATTTTACTAACATTTATTGGGAAAATACAATTTTAAAAATCTCCTGACCCAGAAAAATCTCTCCACAAAGATGGCAGAGTCCAATTTTATGATCAAACAAGCATTAAGCCAGAATGTGATTTATGCAGGAACATCCAGCTAAGATTTCGAAGAAATAAAAGAAACCTTCTCTTTCTAGAGCCAAGTAAATAAATCCTATCACGCACTTGTCATCAAGACAAGCAATAACTAGTCCTCAAATAAGGGGACTTGACTGTACTGTTGTGACAGGTAACTCATCTTAACCTGCTATATTGGGAAGCTGCATGTGTTATATAATTGTCCAATCAAATTTATCTTTTCTTTATGACAAGTGGTGGTTTTGCAGCCCAGAGCCTGGTGACCACAGAAGTTTCCAGGGTGTCTCCCCACAGGAAAGGGGGAGCAGGTGCTGCCTCTGATGATGTTTGCATTTCAAAGAAACGACTCCCAGGTTCTTAAACAAAGCAAACCTGGGTCAGAGCACAAAAATCTTAGTCTTCAAAGGGTGTTATAGAAATTTAAAGAGTTGAGAAAGTGCTTATAATTACACATTTTCTAAGGTAAAGCTCTGAGGAAAGAGAGGGAAGATAAATGTTTTTCTTTTGTTTTCAAAAGGGAGAGTCTAATCTCTTATTTTTAATTTGTATTTGTGCTACACATTGGATGCATAATCCAGTTCAGCAGTAAAAACAATGTGGGATGGGGAGAGCACAGGACAATTCTCCCACGTTAATACCCTGAAATCCAATTCAATAAAAATTTTGCCACAGACTCAATTGACCAGATTTTACTAAATTGGTGGTTCTTTTAACCACTTACATAGTTAGCAATAATTCTTACTGGATGGTGAGTGATTTCAATTGCTTTTGATGGCTTACGCAAATTTTAGTTGAGCAGTTTTCCATTTTTCTTTATAGCAGTTCTTTAAGGAGTAATTAATTTCTTGGAGCCCTAACATCACAGTGTGGTTTTCAAACAAATGTGATCTTGTTGAGTAGATTCCGTAAATTCGATTGATTGTTGTTGGTGGTACTTTCTTCTATTACATACTCCATGGAATGTCAATAAGTCTTTGAAGTTTGTGTTTTTATGGAAGTTAGATGAGTTTGTTTTTGCCATTTTCCTCCAAACTGATCATGAGACCTTAACGTACAAGGAGACCTTGTTAATGGATGAGATTTAAATGAAGAAACTATGTTCCTTCACTCAGAGTATAACTGAAGATTCTGTGTAGTTAACTTTCTATCATTGCAAATAACACACACTTAGAATTATGTGGTAATTACCCTTTTCAAGCTCATTTATTAAAAAACATTTACTAAAATATATTACAGATAAATATAACTTGTACAATAATAAATGTTAAATATTTCCCATGAAATCTAAAGGTTATTCTTTAATTTGACAGGTAGAAACTAGATGATTCTTTTCTTACTCTGTGCTCCCTTCTGATTGGTTCTGGAAAAGATGTTCCTCCTTTTGGCAAGTGGACAACTATTAATATATTCAACAATTTCAGATGAAGGTCTTTGAAAAATCTCACATGCCTTTCATAGACAACATACTGAGAAATTCTTGTCATAATACTTACTGGGAAAAATAGGTATTTTTGCTGGAAAACAAGGTACTACTCTACCCTTATAAAACATATTTTTTTTACTATCAAAACAAAATTTCTCTAAGTTTAAATAGCATGAAATCTCTTATTTCCCTATTTAAGACAACTTTGTCATGCCAGATGCTGCCTTGTAATAAAAAAAGCACTGGAGACCTATTGGTGTGTTCCATTCATGTGTTGATGGGTGAGTCTGCGTGAGTATTACAGTCTTGCAAATAGTCTCCAGGTACTGCTGACTGGACAGCTGTCTTCTGCTGTGTTGCAGCATAAGGTTACATGACAGTGATATGCAAACCATGGGAAATGCAGGATGAGCTCCACCACTGTGATTCCTGCAGGGGACACAGTCACAGCAAGCAGTGTCCTACTACGGACCTTCTTGAACCGTGATGGCGCGGTGAGGCGGTGTGCCTAGCCATCTAGGAATTCAGTGGTAGAGCAGCAAGAGCAGCAACAAGAAAATATCAGTCTTGAAATGATTTGAGCAATGCCCTGAAGACCACAGGGGTCAAACCAAAACACTGACCTTTCCTTTTTTTTCAGTTTGGGCAACTGTTTTGAGTATCACTAATAGTCAAGTTTTTAACCCACCAATGGAAATAATGATGACCTGTGTGTTCTGCTAAAGGTCCGGTGCTGCGTGGTGTAACACGTCTTCAGCAAGTGCTGGTCATCCCTAGTCTACCTGGGAACCGGTCATTTCAGTGTGAGCAAATCTGGACGTTGTGGTGTTTCTCTCTCTGTTGCTTGGAGTCACAGCTCATGTAGCTGTGAAACTGTGAGCTGAACAGACTCTAATCATCTGTGGCTTGTCAGGTTTTTAGACGTGCAAACCACAGGCCGTGCGCTGCTCTTGGGGAAAAGAGAGAGGAGGCGGGGACCTTCGCTGACCTCCCTGGCTTGCTATCCAGTGGCACTCTGGCCATTCCGCTGTCCCCTCCCACTTCCCCTTGGCTAAGAGATTGGAACCATTCTGTGGACTTCTGCCTGCACCTCCTTGCAGGTTGGCCACTCAGCCTGGAATGGCCCTCATTTGCCATCTCACTTACCTGCCTAACTGTTGTCATTCTTTAAAACTGATTTGGGGGAGGTTTTCCCCAATGTCCACCCCACAGAGCAATGGGAGAAAGAGGGGCGCTCTGAGCTCACTGCGAGTGCTGGGATTCCCAGGGCTCCTTCCTCTCCTTTGATGCCTAGTCCTGCTCTTCTTGGCGACCCTCCTTGTCTTTGTGGTCACCTGTCTGCTATCTGCCTTCCTGGTCAAGTGGAGCTGCCCGAAGGCTGGGCCAGCGGCCCTCCGCCTCCGGTAAGAGTCAAAATACCTGAATGTCTGAACGAAGAACAGATCTGAGATTTCAGGTCAACTGCAGATTTGTACTCCCCTTCAGTCTGTGGGCAGGACTGCAGCTCAGCAACCCCAAAGACCTGCTTCCTGGGCCCCGCAGCACAGGCCATCCACAGCCCTCCGTCAATGTCCTTAATCTCCTGCAATTTCACGTTCCTTGCAGTGATGCCTTGTCCATGAGACTCAGCTCCAGCCATCCCAGGGTCCTAAAGGTGGAGCTGTAGCTTTGCTGTTTAAAGAAAGGTATTTCTTCCATGTTCACGGACTTCTGTTGATGATTTTCTTTCTCTGCCTGAACCTGCTAGTAGTGAAATCAGATGACCTGGAGCTCCATGGACCTGAGTAGTTTAAAGACTCTGCCAGAGCAAATGTCTTCAACAGCGGTGAAAATTTCAGTTCTGCAGAATATGCTTCTGAATGTGTGCAAACAGCCGTGATTCACTCTGTCGTGCACAACAGCCGTGATTCACTCTGCCGTGCACATTCCCCCACTTCCCAATTTTGAATAAGAAATATGGGAGAGCCAGAGGGAGTGAGTATTCTGAAACCGACTGACATAAATTCGGGTCGCCGGCACCAAAGTGCCGTTCTGTTTACTCCTCCTCCTGAGACAGTCTCCCTCCATCTGTGCCTGGAAGACAGTTCAAGGGTTTGAACAGATGGAAAGGCTATTTGTTTGTGTGTGTATGTTTGGATCTCTTGATCTTTTCCAAACCTAACTCTTTCCAGGAGACCAGGCCCCCAGAGCTGACCTCCAGACTGTGGGACATGTCTAGTGCTTCACTTTGACAGATGTCACCAACATTTCTGCCTCATTTTGGGTCATATTTGTCAGGTGATGCTTTCAGTAGACTATGGTGACATGTGCTTTTCATTTTCATTTTTCTGCTTGAGGAAAAGAGGACTCTAGTGTGATAAATCAGAAACTAGCTACAGAAAACCTGCATAGTTAGCCATGCCAGTACCGCAAGCTTGTCATTAAAACGAGAGTCTGAATCTCTCGACTGCTAGGTTGGAAAAGGCAGTGATTCAGTTTGGATCACTCCCCCGACACTGAATGCGGAGTCTCTGTCCCGGCCCACCCCTCACTCCGGATTCACTGCCACTCCTCTGGCTAATGAAGACATCACAGAATATCCGTTTCCTATATCTCTACTCTCAGCTTCCAATTTTTCCCATTTCATCATAAGTGATTTCTCATCATTTCACCAACTGCACTGTAGCTCATCTTTCTCATTCACATAAAAGCTAAGTCCGCTAAAGTTCAGAATGTGCAGTCAGATAGGGATGAGCTAAACTGTCTCTGTTCATTCCATAAATATTTACCGAATATCATTAGTGCCAGACCCATGTCGTGTTCTAGATCCTGGGGCACCGTGGTGAATAAAATATGAAACTTCCTCTTCTCGAAGGCTCACATTCTAATGGGTGGAGACATAATGTAAACAACCCAACAAATAAACAAAGCCGTAGTGCTGGATATTGATGAGGACCTGAAGCGGGTAAAGTTGTGACCACCAACATAAATCGGGGGAGCGGGGCGCATAGTTAATGAGAGGTGATGGCTGCGTGAAGTAATCCTCACAGATTTCTGTCCATGCTATATGGTGAACTCTACTCCAGGTGTTCCAGATCGCCTTCTTCCCTCGGGTCTGGCACTTACCGCTGTAGATGTTGGGAATACAGAGTGAGGGTGGTGGTGGGGAAGTAGATCTAGAATTTCCGGTGAGAAGACATGAGGCTCTATGTTCAGTGCGTGGAGGTGTTTTGGTTTTTCTAGTGGGTTGCATGTTTGCTGTGATAAAAGCAAGGGAGTTGTGAGAGGCTTACTGTTTTTATTTTCACTTCTCAATCATCGAAAGGGAAGACCTGGACAAGAAGACATAAAGGGCTAAAGGAGAAGAGCACTGGGAAAGTCAGCGTTTTTGTTGTAGACACCACTGGTTGAGTGTTTCCCTTGGAAGCGCAGGTACACTATCCAATAGATAAACAGAGACACTCGTCTAGACTGGAGGGATGAAGGTGAAACCAGAGATGTGACACTGAGGTCTCGTCAGCCAGACAAACACTGGCCCAGGTGAGATCTCAGTGTAGGCCGTGAAGTCAGAAAAGAAAATGTCCCGGAAATTCAGAGATACAGGACACCCACCAGAAATGGGGATGCCAGGAATAGGATGCCAAGATAGAGGCTCCCAGATTGGGGGCCCTCAGGAATAAGAGAAAGCCAGCAGAAAAATCAGCAGAATAACCTCCTGGAAACCAAGAAAAATGTTTTTTAATGGTGCATCACCTGTCACCATCATTTCATCAGTAGAGCAGTGAGAATGGACCTTTACTCCATCACCCTAATTTTAAAAGAAATGTTTTTGAAGCTACTTATATTTTAAATATTTATCATTTTATTTTATTTCTTAACATATATGGCCAGAGTGCTTCCATACATTTGTCATAAAGCTACATTCTTAAAAATTAGTAGTATACCTTCTAGTTCCAGTATTTTGGAATTTATAGAAATTAATGTCATTTGCACCATCTCATATACTTCTGTTCAATCCCTCATGCTTGCCTATTCATGATGGGGTGTCTTCGAAACACCTGCTGATGCAAATTAGGGAGCTCCTAAACTCTGGGATAGTCAATCGATATCAAAAGTCTCATGACCGTGATTGGGTTTGCTCTGAACAGAGCATGCCTGATATGAGAGAGGCAGTGAGTAGTAGAGAATAGGGATAGAAATTCTCTAGTTTCAGGTATTTTGATGAGACCAAGGTCCATGATTAACTTTCTGGTGATTGCAGGTAAGTTACTTATAGCTTCCATAAGCCTTGGTTTCCACAGTTCTGTAATGAGACATATTAAAACCGGCTTTGTTGGTTGTCATGATGGTTCAGTGAAGCTCTATGAAAAGTTCATCGAGGTCCATTCGCCTAGTCCAACGTCACTGCAAGTCATGCCCGAGTAGTTCCTTGAATATACCTACAATGTTTCTAACTCGAGATCTTGGCACATGGGGTTCCTTTTAGTCTCAATGCTCCTCAGTCATCGATGTCCATCCGCCTCTCTTAGTGGAGCCCAAGCACTGGTTATCCCGGAACGTCTTCCCTGATTGCCCAGACAGGTTGGCTCTGCCACCTCTTTTTCTCCTATTTCCTTCTTCCTTTCTTTCATTGCTCACTGTTTTCAGTGTTTCGTTATTTATGTAGTGATTGGATTATTTTTTCCCCAAGACCATAAACTCAGCAGGGATCATTTCTGCTTCGTGCTTTATTGTGACTCCAACATCTAGCCCAAAGTCTGCCATTCCATCACTGCTTGTTGGTGAATGGCTGGATAGGGTCGTCATTTGACTGCAGTGGGGGTTTGGGTGATAGGTAAGCTCTCTTTAAGACCCTCCTGAATAGAACTGACCTCCGGTATCCACCACTTGAGATCCATCCAGTATCCGCTCCTCCTGTCTCTGAGATTTCTCTGCAATGTAATGCTGACAGCCGGTTCATATTGTTTTGTGTGTTAATTCTTCTTTGTAAATGCCTCATTATGCTTCATTTATATTGTAATTCTGTAAAGGACCCATAAGACTCATTTTGTGGAAAATTTTTAATTCCTGCCCACGTAAACACTCTGTATGGTTATGGGCTATCTGTTGACTTTTTAACATCATCTCTGCCATCCTTGTGTATTGCTGAGTCCTCAAATTTGTCCCTGCACTTTACATGAGTGCTTATCACACACCCTCAATAATTGTCTTGCTAGGAGCTCAGTTGTTTAGTGTTGAGAATTTGCTTCTTTGGTCAGTTTTCAAAAGTTGTTTTTTGATAGGAGAAAGAAGAATTTTTTTTTTTAAGGAGGAAGGTAGAGAGGGAGGAAGCACATTTTTTTTATTTCTTAAAATTTTGGAATTTTTCATGGTTCCACCCCCTCACCCCTGTCTCGGTTAGTGAACCTGGGTTCTTGGACTTTATATGGTCCACACCTCAACCACCAGCTTAGCACCTGAGCCACTAGGACATACCTCCTTGGTCAATTTTAACTTAATATTTTGCAGTACTTTGGTTGACCAGCACAATAATTGGCAAAATATTTATTTTTTTATTTTAAAAAGAACCGTGTTCTCTGAAGCCACCCCTAGTGCAGACAAGCTATGAAGGCATTCCTGAGAGCACTGGGCTCTCATTCCTTTAAGTCTGTCCTGTTCAGGAAAGTTCACTGCAGTTTCAGCAGTTGCTTTTACCTCCAAATCATACACTGACAGAATCTCAGCTAAATAATTTAAAAAAATTAAATTTTAGCTAGGAACAAGTGTCCCACCCTGGGGTGAACTCAAGGGTGGAAAGACTATTTTAATTCCATGTCTCTTTCAACAAGGTTGAATTTAAGATAAACTTTAGGAGGAATTCAAGGTTCCCTTCTAGTAAATGCTGTACTTTCATAATAAAATGCATGAAAACCCAGATGAAACAGCTACTAACACTGACCAACCATGTTATCCCACTCAGAAGGTTAGGACTTAATAGTAACTCTTTCCTTTCATCCCTTTCCATGGACCCAAACAATCTTTGACCATTGTTCCAACAATAGAAGATTATGGTGATAAGAAGTGAAAAAGAAGATTCTGTTGGTTCATCTAGAAACAAGGAAAACACAAAGCTCTGCTAATTTCATCATCAATATAATGCTCCTAAAAGAAATGAGTCCTTGTGTATCTCTGATTCCAGGGAAGAAGGTACTGGGTTTTCTATGGACGGACTTCCCTTCAGTGCAGAGCACTCATGAAGGCCATTGACCTATGTCCCCTGATCTGCAGCATGTTTGAGTCTGACATGGGCATGTCATATAAACAATGGAGGGTGAGAGCCTCCTCACCTCCAGAGTCTGTTCACAACACTGAATTGTGCATTTTAAAGATTAAATCTACAAAGTGATGGAGGAGCCTGAATGCCTACTCACTTCAGACCTGCTGCTTGTCCTCAAAAACCCATATCTTCAGGGGCTCTTTCATCTGGAGTTCCCAGCTGTGAGGTTAGAGCAGCACATTCATCACAGGGGAAGCTAGATGCCAGGTTGTGGATCAGCGACGAGGACCAGATGCTTTCTTTGAAGACTTCTCAAGGCCACCCCTCTCTGCATCCACACTTTCAGGGTTGTGGGAGCAGGCTGAGGGGCCACAGCAGAGGTGGGAAGGGAAGCAGCATTTGGGGACACAAATGGAGCCCCATTCCGTGTGTCCAGAAGCACAGTCCCTCAAGTCAGAAGTTAGGGAGTCAGGCCGGGAGCACCGCAAACTGGGTATCTGGCAGGTGAGGCTCCTCTGACATCTGGGAGAACGTGTCTTAAACAGTTTTTGCTGAGGCCTGGCAGGTGGGGCAATAAATTGTGCTACGAAGGTAATGGCTTGGTGTGACAGTGTGCGCAGAAGTCGGGGGCAGTCCTGACGGTCAGGGACTATGCTGTTCTCTTCAGCACTGAATCTTGGTCCTTGCAGATAATCGGTGAAGGGAACAGTCGCTTCATATACTTTCTACCATCCTTTAAGGTAAGAATGACATGACCCCTTTTAGAGGTTGAGAGGTTAAATCTTTGCATAAACACTCAGATTTCTCATCCTGTGGGACTTCAATGTCCATGCTCTGATCACTCAGTGAAAATTTGATGGGAGTATAATTATACATCTGTTGACATATTTATGAGTGAAACCACTAAGGACGTTTATAACCCAAAGAAAACCAGGGTATCCTGTCAAGTATTATTGTAGGTGCTGTCTACTGCTGTCTAATGTATCACCCAGTTATCGGCTTAAAACTACAGTTATTTATTATTTCACAGTGGTTTGCACCTGGTTGCTTGATTATCAAAACCAGCAAAGGAGAGAGCCTGTTAGCAGAGGTGAAATCACTACTTTACGAAGCCTAAACATGAAGGAGGCATCACAGTAGCTGTGCGAATATCGGGAGGGAAGGCGCGCTGGGCAGCTGTGGAGTCTGCCCCCGAGAGGCTGTCATAAGATAAGGATGCTGATACAGCTTCATGCTAAAATGAATGCTTTAATTTGGAAACAATCCTAAAGTCAGATTGTTGATGCAAAAAGTCCTTGCGGACTCCAAGCGGTCCAAGGTGGGTTGGGTGATGGCCTTGTCCTGTATTCAGTGCACTCTGAATGTAGCTGGTGGGCGATGATTCACCAGGAAAAGAAGTTCTTTCACATTAATAAATCTTTCAGTTGAGTGAGGATAATTTTAAAATGCTCTGTTTATTGTAGAGATGCATTTTTTCCCTTGAATACAGGAATGAACAACTCTAGAGAAAGTCGGTTACATAAAACTCATTGACAAAATAGCAAACTTATCTCCAGTGTGTGTCGTGATAAAGATGGTTCGGATTTGATTTTAGCAGAAGTAGCAGACTGCACTACTGAGCAAGAAAACCAGATTTTTCTAGCACCACGGGTTTGACCTCAGGTTCCCTAGTTCAGCCAGGATGTCTGGGTTGATCACATCAGAAAACACATGTAACTAAGACTTCATTTAGTCTGCAGGGCTCTGGGGCCCTCTCAGTGGGGTTGACTTAATCAGGCCTCAAAACGATTCCCCTGGGGAATGAATGTCTCCGTAGGGTCTTATCTAAGCTAGTCCAGTCAATTATTTCTGAGCATAGTGATAGATAAAGATTTGTTTTATAAGCACCATGGTTACGGAAGTCTGTAAGAGATTCCTAAATATGAAAGAGTAAAATCAATTATTTTAGGACTAGTCAATGAAAGCAAATTTAAATGTGCCTCTGTTATTTCTGCTAGAGTTCTAAGAGAGCACATTTCAGAGAAGGTTTTAGAAAAATGAATGAGAGGTTTAGGAAAATTAGATCAACTATGCAATGTATTGTCCAATGGGAGACTTTTGAGAAAGAGGTCCTTTGAAATATGTGCTAAAAAATTCGGACATAATGATCAGCAAATTATCTTATTGGTGGACTTATAAAACAGCTACCTGGCAAAATCATTTTAAGTGAAATGCCTTCATAAGCAAGAAAATCCATGAATATGAAAAAAAGCTACATCCTTCAAAACCGTCTATGAATTATTAGTATATGAAATAGTGACTTCTATTTAGAAGTTAGGTTTGATATATTTTCACTTCCATTTAATTGATATTTCAAATGTATCTTTTCCAAATATTACGCCCCCAAGAGTGCTTTGTAAAATATTGTCGAATTTTTTAAAACACGATTGCCCACAGTCTTCATCAAAGATGCATTTTACATGTTCTAGTTTTATATTCACAAAATGTAAAAGTATAGACATGTCCAACTAACTCAGACCATGCTATGCTATATATAATTGAGGAAAAATGTATTTATAGGTGCTGAGGTAGCTGGAAAATTACCAGCAAACCGCTAATTAAATCTCATTCTCAGTGTTGCTGTGTTTAAATGGGTGGTTAACTGCAGCCATTATTAAATTTTTGGTTGAAGTTATACTCAGTTTGATAAAAACTTCTGTGAACAACTTAATAATTTGTCTTTATCATTATATTTCAATTCTGTTCATTTTAGATGCTTTAAAACTGTAGATTTTCCAAATTTCCTGCAATTCTAGTATAGAGAGAAATGCATCCAATTAAAAATAGACGTTTCCTCACAATATTCTTCCCATGAGTTGAGATATTCCGACTATAGTCCTTCATTTTATGCTAAGATGTTAAAATTGAATCTTGAAAATTGTCTCAGCTCATCGCATCATTTTATCTAGGCTCATTTTTCTCTTCCTTGCCTTTGTAAGTATCTAGTCCCTTTTTTTTTCTTTTTTACAATTGCTGAAAACACAAAAAAATCAAAAGCCGACGTGTTTTAAGATTTTTTACATTGAGCAAATTTATGAAAATATTATACTTTATTTCAAATGAATATACATGTTTATATCAAAATAATACTGGCTATATTTTAGAAACAGTTCAGTATCAGTTGGTAGTATACTTGGAATGATTTACAAAATGGTACTTGAAAAGTTAAAGCATTTCTAAAACACGATCTGTAGGTAGTGTTCCATAAAGCATCCCCAGATCGCAGTGGGCAGTGGGCGCCCTGGTGGCTTTGCGTTGATTTTGGCCTTCACACTCCATCTGCATCCTAAGGACGAGGTTCGCCACCTGGGGCTGGGGGAGCAACCAGGATGATCAACTAAAACCACATAAATAAATGCTTCTTCCTCGTCAATTCCTGCCTGCCTGCTCGCCGTCATTCCTGCCTGCATCTTCCCTAAAAAAAGAAGGGGAGAAAAATGAGTGAACTTAATTTAAATGGGCAAGAATAACAGATATTGCGGTATCGTAATTCATTTCCCAGAGCTGGACCTTGATTCCAGGACTTGGTTGAAAATAAAGCAAGCTACTCTGAGAACTAACTGATTTCTAGTTTGAAACATCTGGTGATGCTGCATTTGTTCTTGACATTCTAACTTTATCTGCTGTCACTTCTGCCTGGAGAATCCAGGCTAGCCATCACCCTGCCCGAGGAGGCCCCTTCCTAAAGCCCGTCTCCAACAGTGACCTCCAGGCTGGCAGTATCTGTGTCTCCCAGAAACCTGATGGAAGAAAGCAGTGTCTCAGGCTCCAGGCCAGACATCCTGAGTTAGGCGTCATCAGCGGGTACTAGCAGAAACCTTCCAGGTTCTTCCTGTCTGCCGAAGCTTGAGGACCACCAGCAAACAGCACAGTGAAGGTCACCTAACTCGCTGATATTCTTTTGTAAATGCAGTTTCTTAGAAGTTTATCTAAGCATCACAGATGTGGAGTAAATTGTTTACTGTAAACAAAAAAACTTAACGACTCCATGAGTAACCAGTGCCTCAATTTATATAATGAGTTGATAGGAGGCTAAAATTATATATGTTAATGTGTTTAATTAGGTTTGAAAAGCTAGAAAATCAGATCATTTGTGAATCGTTTCTTAAACAACTACATGCACGGTTTTAGTATGCGATTCCGAGCACAGGCATGAGGTGGCATTGACTGAATGTCATGGCTGACATTGAGCAACATTTTAATTCTAGTGTCATTTTTACTATCCCTTAGAGCCTTATAAAATTATTTTAAATGAACCGTGATGGTGTTTTGAAAGAGCTTCATGGTACAATGACTTTAGTTGGCAGATCACTTTTATAAATAATTCACCTTTGCAATAACAAGGTTCCCCAATGAAAGAATTATTGATACCTTATTGCTCTTTCCTGCTTTCAGTGTGTGTTTTTGTTTGGACATTTTTTGGATGTGTTTGTAAAGGAAGATTCAAAGCAGTGACATAGACTCTCAACAAAAATGGGATCTGGGGTTCCCAGCATTCTGCTGCTCCTCTTCTCTTGGTAATGCATTTTGGGACTTTGCCCATTACTTTAAACTCTGAGGATGTTCCTGGGGTGTGAAGAAGATCTGAACTCTTCCCGAAAGCGGGAGGCCCAGGAATTTGGTTGAAGCAGGTTTCCACAGGTAAGACTCAGGGTGGCTATGTCCTGAGCGACAGCCTGGGTCACAGAGTTTGAGGTGCCTTGGGGTCTGAACAGACAGAAGCAAACAGTTCTCTTTCCCATAGGCTTCTCTTCAGCATCGTGTGTGTGTCTGCTCTTCAGTTTCGAGTTATTTATGGTAGGGAAGTGCAGTGCAGGCCAGGTGGACCACGAATGTTGAACATCTCACTATATTGTGTGTAATCTCTTGTGTATAGAGGGGTCACTGATGTGGAGACACACCTGTGAGCACAGAGTTGCACATACGTGTGCACATGCACAGGTGTGCACATAAATCTGTGCACATAGATCCATAAAAAATAGCACTTCATTATATGTGTATATATATTTTATGTTGCAATATGTATTTTGTTATAGTATAATCATTTTACCATTTAATGTAATTATCTATAGTTAGGTATAAGGTCAACGTTTTTGTCCTTTCCAGTATATAATATAGCACACACTATCTGAGGGAGACGTATTGTGTATCACCCCTCACCTTTATTTTTTTCTCCATGAGCAAAAAGTAAGAGAGCTGCCTCCTAGTGTTTATTGTGACCCCCTTACATTTCATCACACCTGAGTCTGCAACGTTTGGAGAAAGCATGGCACGTGCTGTCTAGAATCATGTTTGGTCTTTGGAACTTTCGGCCGACGGAACTTTCCACAGCCCACAAGCACGCTGCTCATACACTGGCGTCGTGAAATCAGCATGTTCCAGCATTAATGACACCGTTATCACTGTCCCCTGGATTCAACCTCCTTTACGCCTGGACATCTCATAGCTAGCGGGGGAGGATGGATCTTCTAGCTGGTAGGCAATTTGAAGAGCCTAAATTTTGTTTCTCCTCTCTTGGAGAGGAAGGACGTATTGATTCTCCCTTCGCCATCCACTCTCACACGTGTGCTGATCACGACTATTACTTAGTGTCGACTGCATGCTGGACCACTGAGGCGTGGCCAGGAACCAAGACTCCTGGAGAGTCAAATTATTTATTCTGTCTGCATAGATCAGCTTTGCTCAGTACCACGAACAGGTGCATATAACCCAAATTGGGAATAATAGTAAGAAAAAAGTAAATGTCCATCTTAGCAAACTGCTGTAATATTTACTTCATACAGGAACAACCATTTTTAAAAGGCTCCCACTCAGTTTCAAGAAGTACCAATCAGAGGGCATATATGTTCTTAAACATTTCATTCACCTGGTTTATTCTGTAGTGCTTGTTTTTAATTTTTATTTGTTCATTAATTAGTCACGCCAGCCACGTTTTTAGATTTCTGATCTCTTTTCTGGGTGAAATCTCCCTTTCCTATGTCCATTGGATAACCAGGAGAAATCTGAGTCTTATCACTCTTGCAATTTGTTAGGATCAGATATTGGTTATTATGGTTATGTGAATAGCCAATACGTAGAAAGCATGTAAAATAGAAGCATGTTGCAAGGAGTTTCATTTCACACCTCTTCCTGAAAAATGATTCTTAAAGGTGGGAAATTATAACCTGTACCCTGGAGATGAGAGGAAAAACTACCAAATTCTTCTTTTTCGGAAGGTCAGGCAGGGTGAAACACCAGTTGTCCATTAAGTCTCTGCTTCTAGCAAGCTGTCAAGCTGGCGGAGAGAGAGTGAGCAAGGATCAGTCAAGTCCATCTACGCAGGATCAATTATGGAAGAGCATGTCAGGCGCTCCGATTTTAACCACTATCAGGGGACAGCCATCATTTATTTCAGAAGCCTGTATGCCGACCCCTGGGCTTTTAGGAGCTTGTCACTTTCTATCCATAAGAAGATATGAATATTCAACATCAGAGTAACTTTCTGCTTTCCCCCTTTTCCCTGCCCAGTCATTAAACAAACTAGAACTAGGAATTAGGTTCCTCCATCCTAAAACTGGAACCCTAATAGGTTATTCTACCTGACAAATATGGAATAAAGGGATGCGCCCAAGGCCATACCTTTGGGAAAATTCTACAAATCAAAGTGTAGGCAGTGAAAAGGTAATACCAGCCGGTGTTTAAATGTGGACAGAAACTAGGGCAAAGTGGAAAGCAGCTTGCCAGTGATGAGCTGGGGCCCCGAGCGACAGCCTCCAGTGACAGAAGGTAGCTTGGAATCGTTGATTACAAGGACGGGTCATCAGTGGGCGTGCCAGTCGATTTTTGAAAGTTCCGGTGGGTGCAATGGGTTTGTAAAGCATTTCAAAGTCCTCACCAAGCTTCCATGGCCTTCCAGAGACACAGCTTTACTGCAGTGTCGGCAGCACGCAGAACTGAGTTCCAGTCCTGGAACACCTCTCAATAATTTTCCTTCTCTCCTCATGGCTCAGACTGAGAGACGAGAAGAAAACATATGGGCAGGGAAGGCAGTCAGCCACGAGCGCTGCATGGACTTAGCAAGAGAAGTGTCTCAGGGGGTCTCTGGAGCAGCAGGAGTCAGGCTCGGTGACCTGCAGTTCTCCTGCTGGGTGGGCAGGCCGGTCAGCCAGGCACACAAACCTGTGTCCCAGATGTTAGACCTGCCACTGCAAGTAGTCATCTGTCCTGCACAGAGGCCGGGGCCACCACGAGTCCTTTCTTCTCTGCCATTAGCGTAAATGATTAGGTTGGATAGAAGATAGGTAGGTAGACAATGATGGATAGCTATAAATATATACACGCACATGCAGTCTGGTATATATCAGTTGATTATTGAGAATGTCCTCCTTTCCACAGTTCCACCAGAAGTCATTTTTCTCATGCACATAACAATTCCATAGAGCTCCTGAAGTGAGGGTGTGAGGTCGACAGGCTGCTGAGACACCATCTCCACTAACACGGTGCGAGAGAAAGGACCGCTCTGCGGTTATCAGACACCGTAACGAACAGGACACGGCAGCGGGGCTCTCCAGGTCTTCCATTAAGGCCGATGGTGGAATTTTCCAGAATCTTTTCCACGAGTACTTGTGTTACACTAACTCCTCGCTGGCCCTGCCTGTGTGGCTTGTCCCTGTCAGGCCTGCTCGTGTGCTCGTTGCCACAATGATTGTTTCCTGTCATTTTGTCCATAGTTATTGCACTGAGTTTTGTTTCACTTGTTCCCTTTTGTTCAACTGAAGTGGCATTGGTTTATAGCACTAGATAGGTTTCAGGTGTCCAGTCGCTAAACCCAACATCAGTCTCAACCACATTCCTTTCACCACCAGTTCAGTTTCTGTGCTTCCCGGCAGTTCCCCCTTCCACCCAAGGTACCTCTCTCCCTTCCCTCCCGAGCAGCAAGATTTTGTTCTTAGAGTCTAGGAGATCACTTTTGTTTTGCCTTGTTTATTCTCTTTTTCTTTTCCCCTTTTCTTCCTCATATCAGTGAAATCAGGTGGTGTCTGACTTTATCTGAGTTATCTCACTGGGTTTCATTCCCTCCAGGTCTGTCCATGTTGTTACAAATGCCAGGAACTCACTTTTCTCTTTTAAGCTAGAGAGAGAGAGAGAGAGAGAGAGAGAGAGAGAGAGAGAGAGAGAGAGAGAGAGAGAGAGAGAGAGAGAGAGATCCACTCATCTGTCAGTGTTTTCCTATGAAAATTACATTATCTTAGAATTTTCTCAAAGAAGTTTCAATAATGTCATATTGTATCTCTGGAGGCACATTTTTGAATTTCAGCAGTAGAGACGTAAAGAAATACTGTCCTCCTGAAACGGAAACTATTCTCAGCGTTCTGGTCCCCCTTGCTGCCTGCCAGCAGAGAGGCTGGGAGAAAGGGGTTTCTGACGGCCTTCTGGTCATCTTGTCTCAGCTCCCGCTTTCACTTGAGCAGCGTCCTCCTCTGAAGCCGGAGTGTGTGGTCATAGCCCGTACTCTGTACACAAGGACAAGGCAGTTCTGACACCAGAAGAAGAATGACTGCAAAGTGTTGAGGTGGCTGAGACCCTCTCCACCCGCTTAGCTGCTCATCGCCAGAGCAGTGTGAACGCTGCAGGAATAAATCTCAGTGCAATTTTAATAGGTTACTGAAGCAGTAGCTTCGTAAAATGGAGTCTGTTTTTAATTAATACCTTCATGGGAGTACCCACTAAACTAGTAACTTGTTAAGTCAACTGTAAGGAAAAGGATGATAGAATTAACTGATGTTCTTAGAACAAATCCAACAAGCGTCCTTGCTGTAACACTTTATGGATGTCACTTATCACAAGGATCCCTCATCTTAACACTGTTTTTTCATCTGTCTCCACATTATGCAGCATTTCCTTTTTGTTGTTTTAGTCAAATGTTTTAGAAAGTTCCTTTTCTTGATTGTTTTTGTCTTCGATCATACACCAAATTTATGAGAAATATTCTGTGAGACTTTTTCTTTTCTTTCTATAAACTTTGACTGAAGATGCATATTGTTATATACAGACAAAGTTTTGCGCTGAAAAAATGCAAGAACCCTTTAAGTTGTATTGACTAATCCCTGTTTTGGCTCCTTTGAGATAACTATTGGAGGATTCTTTGATTGGAGCTAATTTAACCCTCAGTAACTTTTGCTGACTGATGTAACATAATCTCAGCTTTTTGTTTTTATTGAAAGCTTTCATTTCTTTCCAATTATTTCTGTTGATTCTCTCCCATTGGGGGAAGAAGCCATGGGCCCACTGAGTCTGGGCTGTGGAAAATGAAACAACATCTACTTTTCCCTGCGGGAAGGGACACCTTAGGTCACATAGCAAATGAATCCATCATCAATTTAGGTACATTTTCTGAGTCTTCCCTCTTTCATCTGTGCAATAAAAGCATTGTCCAAAGTTACTCTTGGAGTTAATGAGGTCCATGAATCAGTTTTTCCAAATAATTTCTTAAATGCAATTTCACCCTTTACTGTTTTTGTGTTTGCATTTTATTCGTTCTTCAAGATACTTTACTCAGACTTAAAGAATGATAAGCTCTCCAATATCAAATTACGTTCGAAATCAAAGTTATCTGAGTCTTCTACGAGGGGATGCATTTTGACTGCTGTAATGGCCAAACCACTAACTTCATTCAGGAGTTATGATAAATAGACATGATTAGAAAAAAAAATCAGGTCTAAAAGTCTTATTGTTATGTTTAAAGACCTGATAAGGCATATGTGAGAGACAATATCAAAGAGTAATTGGGCTGTTAAATTCATATTCTCTTCTTTAGCTTTTAGCCCCAATGGTTCCAAAATTGCATGTGAAGATTGTAAATTCTGCCCCTTAAAATAGTGTGCTCGTGCAATAAGTGCTAATTGAACAATGATGAGTCCCAGCACTGTCCTCAGCAGTTACACGAGATTAGACCAATGAACCACAGACTCAGTCTTAGCCTTCTTGAACATATATGCTAGTGTGTGCATGAATGTGAGCATACGATAAATTAAAGTCATGAACAGTCAAATAAATTAGACAGTGTCTGCGTTAGTTTTCTGTGGCTGCCATAAGAAAGTACCACAATCTGGGTGAACTAAAGAGAAACTCATTACCTCACTGTTCTGAAGGCTAAAATCTGAAATCAGGCTGATAGTAGAGCTGACTCCTTCTGAGGCAATGAGGGAAACTTTGTTCCAAGGCTCCCTCCTTGTAAACAGCCGTCTTCTCCCTCTGTCTTCACGTGGTCTTTCCTCTGTGCATGCCTTCCACATCTCCCCTTATTTAAGGACACCAGCCATACCAGATTGGGATTCACCCTTAGGAACCCATCTTAAGGATATCACCTCTGAAAAGACTCCATCTGCAAATAAACAGGGTAGAGGCATTTACTATTTATTGTATTTATTTTCGGGGGTGGGGGCGGGCGTGGGGGTGCAGGGGGGACCAACATTCAATCCCTAACTGCTATTAGAGTGTGGTAAGTATGTTGGACAGCTCCCTGCAAAGCTCATGTCTGCTGGCATCATACAGGCTGCTGAAGCGTGTCTCTGAACCCACGTAGGGGGAAAACATGGCGGGAAGCACATGGCATTGTGGCCAAAACTGAGTGATGCCACCATTTCGTCCCTAAACTAGAGAATTGCCTTATGCCGACATGGCCTGTGTCTTGGAAGCTGTGACACTTACAGTTGTAATAAGTTGAGAGTTTGCATGAATATTTACTGTAATGTGTAACATATTCTTGCACTTTTTGGTGTACAAGAATTCTGGAGATGTCTTCTCCCGTAGCTAGGAATGACCTTGCTGCCATCGCACCATGGTTTATATTGGGCTTCTTTCTTTCCTGCCCAACATGGTTTATGCACTTGGACAAAGATGCAGTGAAGCAGCACCATTTCCTATGATTATATTTTACTTGATGGATTGCACTTTATTTAAAAGGAGCACATCGTAAATCCTGAAGTGTCTTGATCCAGGGCAAGAGCATCTCCATTAAGTTGTAAAAACTTGTATCAAATGCTACCTGATTTGTTTTACATGGCGCTGAGGTCTTGCTTATTATGAAATGTTGACTTTCTCAGATTATGGGGTCATTCCTTCCAGCTTCTCAAGTATATGAAAGTCAGTGTTGCGACAAACACCTACTAAGAATAGGACACTAATCTATGTCTCAGCTCCTTGATCCCTTATACTTTTGCAGTTTTCAAAGTATTTCAGAAGATGTAACTCCCATAGTTCCAGAGAGAACTCCCATGGTGCCAGAGATAACCCCGTAGTGCTAGAGATAACCCCAGAATGCCAGAAGTAACCCCATAGTTCTAGAAATTACCCCCACAGTGCCAGAAGCAACCCCCATAGTACTTGCCTGCTGTTCAACCACGCTGTGGTGTTCTGTTCCCTTTGAAGAAGCAGGCACAGGGGTGGGGGGAATTCTCCTTCCCTCAAGGTTCCTGTTTTTCTCATGGGGGCGGGAACAGTAATACTGGCCCTTGCCCACCAGTCAGCACCAGCAAGGTCTTTAGCACAGAGCAAACGGGGGGTTGCTTTTGGGCCCCTTCAACAGACTGAGCCCGGGGCAACTCATCTGCACCTTTTGCCCTGCATTCATTAAAAACAGGACAAAATTGACATTTCTGTTAAAATGACGGGACAGTCGGAAATATGAAGACAGCAGCACTGTCCCGTTTTAAAAGGCACGTACAGTCAGCCTACACAAAGTCTTGTTGCTGAGGGCCAGCTCAGTCCGAGAAGAAAGACCAGCAGAGAGGCCAGCCCTGGGGGAGCAGATGAGCTACGCGGGACCAACTCCAGCTTCCAGCTCTGAAGAGTGACAGGGCTTTGTGATTTTTTAAAAAGTACAGATACCTGTGAATTTTGGCCAGTGCAGGATTCCGGCTGCTACTTAGCTAATCGTTACCTTCCCAGCCTCCCACACCTGGCACCTTCTCACCTGCACGCCTCTGAGCCAGCCGCAAAGTCTGCTGTGCTTGGGGAAGGCTCGCCTTCCGTGACATGCAGTTATGTAAGTCTCAGGTCAGATCAGAACTGATCTCCGGAATTCTGGGGCATTCGGGGGCTCACTTTCCCGACCTGGAGCAGATCTGCTGTGGAGCCCACGGAGCGCCTTTGCATCCCGCAGCAGGCAGGTGCGGACCCCTACCTGAGGGGTGGCCGTGCACCGGCATCGGGACGAGGAGAAGCTGTGGTTTGCTCAGAGGACTGGAGTTTTCTGAGCACCTGAGTTCCTGCTGCTCAGCTTGTTCTGATGGGGCTCACATGTCCACCTGCCCTTTATCAAATGTTTGTCTTCTCTCTATGAGCATGAGCATCTCTGGCCGGTCCCTTTTATTTGAGGGAGCTGCTGCCTCTCTTGCTAAGGGTGCTGTGTTTGCGGGAGAAGGGTGGACTCTAACCCTGGCTGCAGTCTTTCTGATACCAGCTGCCACACAAAGACCTTTTCCTCTTCTCTTGTTAATGTGCCACTTTTACTTAAAAGGTAGCTGTGTTCTTATTTGCTGCCCGTAGTATCCATCATCTTCTGCTGCTTTCCTCTGACCTCTTTCCTCTGCACGAAGCTCTGGGGACAGCCATCACACAGGATGTCCCAGGTGACCGCAGAGCATGCCCAGTGGACAGGCCGGCCTCATGGCGGACGGAGTCGTCCGAACTTCCCTAGAACAGCGACACTCTGAGGTCATCAAGCTGCTTCCCAGAAGGGAGATGAGGTAGTTACCAGAAATAAGGGCACTTACGTCAGAAGCACTTATCTCAAAGCAAGAGCATCAGACTTAGGTCTCAGATTAGGCTTCGCAGCACAGGTAACAATTCTGTGGCATTGCAGAGAATGAACAGTCAGGAGAGTGTTATAAACTGAATGTTTGGGTCTCAAAATTCTTACGTTAAAAACTGAACTCACCGTGGAGGACTTTGGAGCTGAGGTTTTGGGAAGGGCACTCTGTCTTGGGGACAGGACTCTCCTCAGGGGGATCAGTGCCCTTATCAGAGGGACCCCGGGGCTGCCTTCCCCTCCACCATGTGGGGTCAAAGGAGAGATGACTGGAGGAGGGGCCCAGCCCTGCCAGCACCTGACCGGGGACCCCACCCCCAGACCTGGAAGGACTACATTTCTGTGGCTTATAAATCACCTGGCAGTGGTACCTGTGAGCGCAGCTAAAAGGACATAGAGAAGGACTTTCTGAGTGACGGAGCCCAATTAGAGCTAGTGCTCACAACCGCAGAAGAAGTACTGCTCCCACGGCCATTTCTCAGAATAGAAGTGATGATGGGGCTCATCAAGGTGTCTGCTGGGCTGTGCCCTGTGGGCAGCAGTGACATCAGCTTGGTGCCGTCCACACACGTCCCACGGACCTGGGTTCCTGAGACAGGCTAGCAACCAGATGAGCGACTAAAGTGCTTCCTCCTGTCTGCCTGCCAACTCGCCTTCATTTTGCCTGTACTTTTCTTGAAAAAAAGACAAAAAGGAAAGATATCAGCTCGATATGATCTACAAGAGACCCATCAAGAAGACTGGTGTCTATAAATATTGCTTTTAAGCAGTTTGTAAACAATGTGGAGATGGCATGAACATCATTCCGAAGAATATATATTTTGAATGGAGAGCTCTACTTTTGAACTGTTATTAACCAGCTTGAATGCTAGGCTTACTGAACTAGTTCTGACTAAGAAGACAAAAAGTAAAGGAAAAATAACCTCCTGTTCAGTCATGTTATGAAAAGTGTGATTTTTTGTCACTTAAAAGCAAACATAGCCTGCTATTTGAAAACACGGTGGAAGATATCTGCTTTTAACAGAATGCAAGTTACCTTCTTCCATCATGGGACTGAGTGATGTTGGAATGTACTGTTTTAATTTTGTAATTATGAGCTCATGGACTCTTAATATTCCAAGTGGTATTATTTCTTCCTCATTCTATTCTGAACTACAAAGGTCTTTCCTGGTCAGTTTACATCTCATTAATGAGTAAAAATAATCAAACATGCACTTTTTATAAATGGAATGAGAATATAGAAATGCAGGCATTTGCTCCTTTGAAATAATTTCCTCAGAATTGGCATCTACAGATCATAAACTGTGGAACAAAGAGAATCTTGTCCTTCAAGGAGCTTGCAAACCTAATCTTTGAAGATGCTCCCGGTGCAGTTTATTTCCAAGAACTTAAAAAAACCATTGTCTCCACCTCTCCTTGACATGCTTTTGAGTTGCATAAAGGAATTCCTTATTTAGCAAAGAAAGGAAAACGAGGGGAGGGGGAGATATACACTATTTATTAACTGAACATGAAAATTAAGATATTCCTGTGGTTAACTTTAGAGATTTTTGAAATCATAATGACGGGAATAACAGCTAACATTTAATTAGCCTTCATACTTGCCAGAACTGTGCTACCCACTTGACTTTGATTTACATCGTTGCATTTTTGTAACCATAGAAGGCAGGTATGGATTTTATCATCTGCAGATTTACAGGGAGGAATTTGCTTGACTCAAGTTCCCCAGCAGAGTCTAACTGGAATTCAAATCAGGTAGCCTGACTGTCCGTCCTCCAGGCTTAATCCTAGAAATATCTGCTTCTTACAGTAGGGCCTTGCAAGGCAAGATGGACATATTTTCCACGTGCAATCCTGTGTTCGTGTGTTTGGTCTGTTTTCATGTTTCAGTCACATAGAGGAAAATAGACATGTCTTGGCCTTTTCTTTTACTCCTCTGATTCTACATATTTTGTGTTTAGTACACACACACTCAAAGGGAGGAAAGTTAATTGAAAAAGCCAATAGAGAATGCTTACAAACAAAGCCACATATATTATCCGTGCCTGATTTTTTTTTAAATGACTTGTTTTGGTTCACTTTTTTCAAGTATAACTGATTCATTTCTCATTTGGAGAGAAGAATGATTTCATTTGAGTCACTATCAAGTGATATAAATTATAGGAGAGAAAAGGAAACAGCAAATTGCTTCCATCCCAAGCAAAATGTCAGAAAAATAATTTGCTTCTTGGGAAAACGTGGTGATTCCTGAATAGCTCTGGTACTAAATTCGAAGACTTCCTAAAAAGTAAAAAGAGAGGCCAGACCTTGCCTGTGCTATAGGCACATGGGTGATTGACGACTAGATGCCCTTGGTGTAATATAGGACTTTTCATTTTTTAATGGGATCTAACTTGAATTTTGAAGGCAAATAAGTCACCTTGTACTAGAAGAGCATATTAAAAACCCATTTATCCTTAAATTGCATAAATAATGCATTTGCTATTTTTAGATTTGCTGCTTAATATTCCAAGTTATTCATTTTTCAAAATCCTTTTTTTCCCTTTCGTGAACTTGACCACTCTTAAATACCGTGGGTTTGTTGTGCTCTCAGGAAAGAAAGAGCAGGTGAATTGTTCCTCTGGTACAAGAGAAGAAGAATTTGATTCCAAAAAATCTGATGGTTATTCCCCCCACATATCCTCAAGCACGGGGGATAAACACTGAGCATTACCCACAATGTCATGGCAACCTTTTTTTAAATGTGCACAGTCTTTAAGTGTGTTGAGCTTGGAAGTATGATAGTTTCATGAGAATTTTTTTAAGGAGCACAAGCAATTTCATCTTCAGGTTAAGTGCGCAGTGAGTGCGCACAAGCAGTGTTTCTGCGCCTTGAGTAAGCATGTCGGCGTCTAACCGGGTTAGTAGAACACCGCCAGATGGAGATTTTGTTTGCAATGAGGTGAAAGCGTATAACAGGTACTATTAATAGACTAAGTTCGACAAGCTCCATTGCATGTTAATAAAAGCAAGGACTATTTTCAGAAGAAATTATTTTTCCACTTGGTTCCTAAAGTCCTCTGTTCAGTAGCAGGAATGACACCCTCAGCCACTGTCACTTATTATCGAGGGAGATTCGGCTTTGAAGCTGCAGTGTCTTGGCCGAGAAGTGCTGTCAAGAATCCTTAGAGTTTAATGAGGTCACGAAATGCTCAGGAGGTGCCCGACTGCAAGCCGCGGTCCTGACACACGTCGGGGTCGGAAGGGGCCCGGATGCCCCGTGGGTGGACACTGGTGTGGCCTTTCGTCTCCCAGGGGTGACAAGCTCTGCGCTCTGGGCTGCTGTCTCTGCACAACTTGCAGGCATTTCTTCCCACCTCTCAGCTCTCTGCTGCCCCTTTCACGCTGGGTCTGTTCCCCAAAGCAGAGCTCTCAACAGTCACTCAGCCAAAAGCCAAGGAATCATGTAGGGCTGACAGATTCGAGGGGAAACTGGACTCAACAGCAGAGGACAGAGCTTGGCACCAGGGCAAACCGTGGGGTGCACTGCAGAAGCGCTGACTGCAGTCCCAGAAGCGAGAAGGTCATGAAGACAGGGAAGGACAGACGAGCAGCCGCATGCGGGGAGCAAGCCCGGGGGAGGCACAGTGACGGTGTGGGATTTCAAATTCCTTTCTGACAAAACCAAGACATTGCGGGAGAGGGAAAGATTGTCATTGTTAACAACACCTAATTGATGGCGGTCTTACTGCTGTCACCACCGTGACGTGAGATGTTAACATCGGGAGGAGTGGAGGGAAGGCTCTACAGGAAGTTTTATATTATTTGTGCAGCTCTTCTGTAAATCTAAAACGAGTTCAGAATAAACAAGGTGCAAAGAAGTAAAACCCGTTAAAGTAGTTAGGATTGTACTGCTCCACAATATTTGTCAGCACTGGAGACTGAATGTTCGCATCTCCTCTAAAATTCCTGTGTTGAAGCCTAGCCCCTGGGTGGTGCCGTTTGGACTGAAGTCTGCCTCTGACGGACTCCCCGACGGCAGTCTCGGCCTTTCTGCAGTTCAAGGGCACAGACAGAGGCCTCCCCAGACGTCTCAGGTGCTCATGCAGACCTCGAGCCTCCAGTGTCCAAAGCGTTGAGAAACGCATTTCTGCTGTTTATCAGCCTCTGTAGTATCTGTGATAGCAAAGCGGATGGACTCAGACACGAGAATAATTGGCCAAATCTTTTTTTGTACTTGATGGTTAATACATATATTTAAACTTTTCCTCCATGCGCCACCACACGTGCGCCACGTATGTGCCAGGCACATGCCATGCACATGCCACCACCTGCAGACGTCTAGGTCATCTTTTTTTTCTTTTCTGAAGGAAAGGCGCAGACAGGAATGAACTGAGCAGGCAGGGAGGAAGAGAGAGGAGGAAGCACTTTGATTTCTTTTCATTGTTCATCTTGGTTGTTGCTCCTGGTCCCTGGTTGTGAGCCTTGGTGCTGGGGATGCGTGTGGCCTGTGCCTGCTTGAGGCCACGAACTTAGCAGCTAAGCCGCCAGGCGTCCTCGAGTCATCCTGCTGCAGTCATTTCACACTGAGTGTTATCAGTGAAACTTTTCCCTTCATCGTCTTCTCCCCTTTGCTGGGAACATGACTCCTAAAGAATTTCTAGAGCAAGAGTTAAACAGAGGGAAAAACAGTCCTGAGTTTATGTAACCGATCTAATGTGTACCTCATTTCTTGTGTCCTTAGCTAATGTTTTCCAGAACCCAAGATCCTAAAACATGTATTGCAAATTACAGAAACTGATGACAGTAATGCCATTACATGAAGTTATTTTTGTGATATGAAGTGGTAACAGAGATTATTGTTTCATAACTTCCAGAGATTTACTTAATCTTCTAGCCAAAAACAAAAAAAGATGTTAGTTTATGAAGACAGTGGTTAAGTTGCAACTTTATTCTTTGGAATTTTTATTGTAAAATTGTAATCATTGTTCAATTCATTTAATAAGAGTTCCGGTTTTTTAATATCTAATTATTCAAATAGGCCTTGAATTAAGACAAACTCTTTGTTTAGTCATTACTTTATTTTTCCATCATGGATGGTGAGTAACTAAATATAAAATATTTCTTTCGTGTGGGAATGGCAGGAGGATCGGGGACCCTCCATATGGCTCAGGGCACCATCCATAGTTTTATTTTCATCCTCTACTCAGCAGTTATTTGTGAAACTTCTTTTGTCCCAGGCATTGCTCTAGATGCTGAGTCTGCACTTGAAACAAAGAAAAGGACCCTACCTGATAATCTTATATTTCAATGACTACCTAGCCAGTTGATAAGTCAACAGATAAATATCCAGTGTAGTTTCACCGACTGATAAGAAAAATGAAATATTTGAAGTAGGGTCCATTAGATGTGTAAACCCTGTAACGTAGTATTCAAATATGCAGACATGTGGCAAAGCCAATGGCAAGATTCCAATATTTGGAATTTTTCAGTGACATGGATCTAGGTTGCAGAACTGGGAAGATTAAAAGTACTAATACCTTCTAAAAAGCAGTGAGTATAGTTACATCTTGATGCAGAAATATCACAAGCCATGACATAACAAACGGAATGTATCACTATCATACCTATAAAATAATACTTTCTTATTATTACAGAGGAGCAAAGCCTTAGCTGCCATTAAAAAAAATCTTGACATGTGTTTAACTTTGTTTCCTTGAAATTTAAAAGGAATTTGTTCTAACTTCATAGTGTTTAGGACAGCGCTTTTACTCACCTCTTTCTTGCCCTACTGATTTAACAGGGACTTTATCTCAGCCATGTATGCCAGCCCCATGTGATCTGCTCAGTCCATCATTTCTCTCTAATTAGAAGCAGATTATAGGATAAGCTGTCTAGAGGCCTGTCATTTGTCGGAAGCTTAATTAGTTCTGAGCAGGTGTTGAATAAAAATCACCCAGATTGGGTACAGCCAACCAAACGAGCTTTCTTGGATGAGAGGTGAGCAAGAGGAGAAAATTCTCTAGACGGGTTACAACTGAGTCCTGAGTGGAAGGAAGAGGTGGAGGGCAGGTTCCTAAGAAGGGCAGACCCCGCTACATCCCCCAGTCAGGTTGGATGAAGGCTCCACCTGTGCTTCTACTCCCTTTGCTTTTCCCTGACCTGCTTCTCAGACCAGATATTCCTAGAGCCACCTGTCAACTCTGGAACCATTCAGGGTGGGAAACGTCTTATGGGTAAAGTATCATTTCGCTTTGTGGAATCAGAAATTCTGGGCAGCTTTGAGTAACTAACAGAGAGTTACTATAGCAATCACAAAACCAGGCCCAGGTTGGGACTAGGACATTTGAAGTCATTGTGATTTGTTTCTGGCCGTTTCCTTGGTGATAAGAGAAGCTATAATTAATTAACAGCCTACTACCATGGTTATTTCTGGGTTATCACTGAACAGAACATCAAGTGATTTTCGAGCTACGTTGGAATTGGAACCTCCCAACTCTGTTGAACATATCTGGTAACAAGCAAGGTGATCTATAAAGATAAAATACTTTCTTTTGGAAAGAGGCCCTGTAAGTTACCTGGCAAAGCAATCATTCTGTCATGATCCACTGAGGAGCTGCATCTAACGATTGCTTAACAGCCCATAGTGACAATCATATTTGGGCCACAATGCCACTAGAATGAAAACATCCTTCGTTATTGTGCTCTTAATTTCATATCTCTTAAAAATTAGGTCTCAATTTTCCTGTGTTTTCAGATCATCATAATACCCTGTGTTTTTCTTCAGAGAACCTTTATTTTTTAAAAATGTTTATGATTGTATATTAATTTTCAACAATAGTATTAAAAATATTGGAACAAAGCTCTCGTATTCCTCTAAGGTTTTTTTGCAGGGTTAGTTGTATATTTTCTAGCCCATTCTTACCTATATTTTTCAAAAGGAGCACAGGCAATAATTCAAATGAGTTCTGAAGTTTTGAATACTTAGCTAAAGAATTTTTTAAGTCATGTTGAACCAGATTTTGTGCTAAATTTCCATAGTATTTTTGACTAGAAGAAGTGAAACAATCCTCAGAGAAAATGTATTTATTCTCAGATTAATTTTACAAATGAACATTTATTTTCTTGGGGCACTGTGTCCACTTGTGTTTGATCTGACCCGTCAGACTGGCCATATTGCAGGTCAGCGTTTATCTGACTCCAAATCATTCCCCTGACACCATTCACCTTTCAACTAGATCTCCTGTATATCAATCCAGATTTCCTTGGCACCATTCACATGTAAAAGAACCTCTTGGTTTACTCTTGAGAGAAAAAAGTGTCCCATTTTTGTCTCTAGCATTGTAGAAAACGTGAAACAAAAAGCTTTGCAACTCCTGCCTGTGACACCCCAAATGTATTGTCTCTTCGGTTTTAAGTTCCAAACTCTTGAAACTCTGAGGAAGCCATAAGAGAGAAGCCAGAAGCATGAGAAGAGGTATTTAAGTGCAGACATCATCTCTGATCCAAGGTGCTGCTCTGGCATTCAGTTGTCAACTGAGTTTGGAGGTGGATGTGATTTAGAGCTCATCTGAGCCTTGCTAACAGATGCCTGTCTCTCAGGCCATCTTATGCTTTGTCAAGAAAATTTGGTAATTACAGCCGGAAGGCAGCAGGCTCCTGGACTTGAGACAGAAAGTCCTTGACACTCCCCCAGTCTCCTGCTGTATCCTCCATTCTTTTCTTGGTGAGCCTCTGAAATTCCTTTGATTTCCCCCACCCAGGAGACCCCATCAAGTGAAGAAGAGAAATGGGTCTCTTCAGATTTTCCATGCACCCCTGTAGGGTAGCCGAGTGACTGTGGTTACACAGCTCCTCACACACAGACCGGCTTCCTGGACTTGGAACCTCAGGCATCCCCGTGTGCCCTGACTCCAGCCTAATCCAGGGCCGCCCAGGTGTGGGAGAAGCCCCAGGCTCTAAGGGGAGGTGGGTGGAGCCTTGACCCCAGTGCCAAGGGAGTGCTTCCCCAACAGGAGTGGTCTGTGCATGTTATGATTCATCACATCACCTGAGCTGGGTACTCTGGTGTTTTCCTACTGGATAGGAGGCAAAGTGACTTAACCTGTTGGGAGGGAAGAAAGGGAGCTGGGCTGACGTTAAGTGGCTGGAAGATGAGGTAGGTTTACAACTGTCACTGTGATGAACAGGAGGGAGTTGACAAGAGAAACACACAAAACACTTCTGGGGCATTTAGAGTTTCTGGCTGAGGTCAAGGAGCAGAAATTTACAGTGTCATCAGTCTCCCCAGTTGTACAGTTTTCTCCACGTCATCTCCGCCATATGTGATCAGTTTCATCCCGTGTTCCTCTGGCGGGTGGGTTACAGCCCTGCAGTTGGTAAAGGGACTCCCTTTTTTAGAGTGTTGGAACACTTAAGGCATTTATAGGCCACCTGATTGCAAGTTGGCGTTAAGGTATTTTTGAAATATTGGACATAATTTATAGACTGTTTAATTACGGTGGTTGGTGACTCCCTGAAGAGAGAAGGAAACCTCTTACATTTGCAGAGTCTCGAGGGCATTTTCATATGTGACTAGTGACACCTTTTTAATTGAAAGCAATTACTCATCCAGTTTCCATAACAAGCATTGATAGACAGCCTGTTCTGGGCCAGGTCCTTCCTAGACTTGGAGACACACAGCTAAATAAGATAGAGACGTTGCTCTGGAGATGCCAGCATGAACACCTGCTAATCGAACTTTGTTTCCATGAAAATAATGTGCCAGCTCCCCTGTGTGCAGGGAGGTGTGGGGAGCTCAGGAGGGACTGGGTGTGTGTTCGCAGGGGCTTGCACCCACGTGTAAAATCAGTGCACATGACACAGCAGACAAAAGATTAATCGGTACATTTACTGAAACAAGCAAGAGAGATAGTACCCTCCTCAGGGTGACAAAGAAACTGGCCAGGTTCAAGAGGAGACCAGCTCCTATTGCATATGTTTATGAGGGCTTTTCCCACAGCCCCTCCTTTTCTTTGCTGCAGGAGTGTTTCTGGGCAGAGACTTCCAGGAACAAGGCTTTTCCAGGAACACTGTTCGCTCAGAGGTGCATGCTCACTACCCATAATTCCGTCTCTTTTAACGAATGTGACATATAGCCGTATGCAATTTTATGCTGAGAGATTATAGTGAGGAGAGCTCAGCAGTGGGGAACTCTGGGCTGCTCTGTCTGCACCGCTTTTCCACTGGTGAGAAGGGTATCTAGCCATTTCGGGGCCTGCTCTGAGTCAGAGGGTACCTGGCCCCTGACCTGTCTGGCATCTGTCATGTCAGAATTTTATCTGACAGTTCAGGGCCTGTTCTGTTGAGGGCGTCCCTCTCTGCTCCAGCTGCCCCTCAAGCTAGCCTGCTGTCACACCCACTTCCCCTTCCCCAGCTCCCCTCCCTTCCCCAGTCTGGCATCAACCCTTTCTGAACAACCTTCTCCAGAACATTTTTTTTTTTAAATTTTTTTTTTTTTTTGCTGTGAATATTTATCAGGATGAGAGTAATATCCTGTTTTGATCCCTTCCTCAAATGTGGAACTACTTTGTTCCACTCTTTTTTTTTTTCTTATAGGGCTCTTATTAAACGCTATTAAACTATTTAAAAATTTTAAATGGAAGCTTAAAATTTTTTAAATTTGCTTATATTTTTTTCTCAACTGATGATGAGAAATACACAATAGGAAAGAGTTAATCACTGAATTTGGACAAAGCACAAAAATATCTTCTAATAATCTACATGATAAATATTTTCTATGATGCTTTTTTCATTAATATACATTTTGATAAATAATGATCTTTTAATGTTAATGATCCCAAGCATTTCCTCCCATAGTTATTCACTGAGACCATGGGAATGTTATAAAAGAATTCCAATGTCTTCATTGGTTTGGTCAAATACAAACTACCAAGTTTAGCTTTTACGTGTTTGATGGCTATGTTTCAGTATAAAGAATGTGTTTTGAAACCAGGTGTTTTAAAGCTGTGTGTACACACACACACACACACACACACACACACACACACACACACACACATGTTCACTGCCTTTTCATTTATATATTTATTCATCTTTACTCCTTGAGTCATAATTGCTAAAATTCTAAATGTGTTACATTTATCCTATCAAATTTAATGCAACTGGATTTATGCATGTACCATTTTCCCTATAAAACGAGAAAGTGTAATGGAGCCATTTATCCAATTCGAAATTAGTGGAAGTAAATTTTTAAAAATCACTAGAGGGTACCATTTTAAGTTACAAAGTCCTACCTCTTTGTCAAGCCTACGTAAAAATAATCAGATGCTATGAGCTGTTACTCAAATTCTCTCATAAAATAAATTAGCGAAAACTTTAGAAAGCAAATTCTCTTTCTCTATTTGCTGTTGACCTTCTGTGATTAGGACAGAATCTCAGTTTCTCTGCTCAAATGATAGGGGTGCATCTTAGTATTTCTGTGAGAGATTTCATGATTGTCAAATGCTTTTCTCAAGTGAATGTTGCTTAATGATGCTGACACTGTTGTTTTTAACACTTTACCCTTAATGGTATAAAGCCTGAAACATTAAGAAATAAATTATATTCCAGAATTTGATAGACAATTCGCTTATGGGGTTGAAAGCTAGTTCAGTTAAAATGATTCGATGGAGTCAGTGCTGAATCAGAGGAGAGGGATTCATCTCTGTAAGTCACTCCACACCTCCACAGGGAATTGTGCCACAGAGAATATGAGGGTCTCAAGCAAGAGATGTTGGAGTGTGATGGGCTTGTGGCAAAGAACTGGCAAACTGACGAAAGCAGTGTTTGCAGAGGAAAGCGAGGAGAAACAGAATTTTGACAATTTTGTAACATACATTCTAGAAGGTTAAGAAACAACGTGGAAGCCATGCTAAATAAGGAACCATAGGGACGACCCCAAAGCCAACATTCTAATATAACTTAATAACTTTCATCAGGAAGAAAATGTTCCAAATATATTTTTTAGATAAGTAAGAGGAAAATCAGTGTTTCCTTTTAGGAAATGTGAGGTATGATGTGAAAATACCAACCGTCACATACAATCTATTTTTCCTAATATTGTTTTCATGAGGGAAATTGCTATCCATGAGATAGATCGTTTTGATTAATAATCTCAGCCAAATCTCAGCCAGCTCAACCAAATTTCCTGGGGTTTTGTAAATTGAAACTATGTGCTTTTGGTAAATCAAGCTAAAACTCATGTTATAAAATAATAATAATAATAATGATAGTGTTGTCCTCCAGTGGTGTTTTAAAGAATAGGCTGATGTTTAGAAAGCCTGATAAGAGTGTCTTCATAGTCAGACGAGTCTGCCCTGACATTTGCAGAATCCCTGCAGGAAAGTGCCAGGACCAGAGACCTATAACCCAGCTGCTGTCAGAGCTCAGCCCTGATGCTGTGGGGTGGGACAGGAATCCTTGCTCTTAATGCAATCTTTTTTTATGTCAACTGTATTAGCTTTATACTTTTTGCTATTTTTTTTTAATTAATAGACTTTGGAATCCTTGCCAAGTCACTAAGCAGCTTCTCAGGATGCAACTGGTAAAAACTGCTAGTGGGGGCGTGCTCTGGTGGAGAAGCAGGTGGTTCCCTGCTCTGGCTGGACACAGTTCAGTTACATACCAGGGACTGGGTTCACGTTCCAGGGCCAGAGGGAATAACCAACATGAACAACTAAATAAAATGCTTTTTCTTCTGCTCTCTTCCTACCTGTCTGCTCACCTTCATTCCTGCACCTCTCTTTTAAAAAGAGCGCCACTTCAACCATTTTCTCATATCTATTCCATTTGGATCTCCCTTATGTGCTGGGGTTCCTTCCCTGCTGAAGCTCTCCATCACCTTTTCAGGTGAAATCACTGCTGGGCTATTTCCCTAGGACCCGCCCCTCCGTGTCAAGAGAAGTCCATGGCTCTGCACTTCCTTCCATAGTGGCTCTGCTGGTAGGTGTCCTCCTCCAAGCAAAGAATGAAAGACAGGTGGGAGCCCACATGCACTGAGCTCCTGGTAAGAACCCCGTTCTCTGCTGGCTCTCTGTAGGTCCTGAAAGAATGCGTTATTACTCACGCATGGCTGGGCAACCCAGATAATTAGAGGAGCTAGTCCCACAGGAAGCAAAGGGAGCATGCGTTATCCTCCCCAGTTTCACATGCAGCAACTGAGGCTCAGAGAGGTTAAATGACCTGATTCACTGAACAGGCAGGTGGTGGAGGAGTTAGGATTCAATCCTGATGCACCTGATACTCTCGAAGTCGGTAGCACAGAGTGACAGCTAGATGAGAGGCTGCTTATGATTGAGAAATGCCAAACGGAGAAAAGTGAACCTATTTCCTGAGTTCTCCTGACTGTTGATACCAGGTGCTCCGTGGCCCCTCCCCACATGTCTTGCTCACAGACCAGTGTTCCATAGGGCACATTTCGAAAATACTGATGTATGTCCATGGATTGCTTTCCAATATCTCATCTCATTCCGTTATTATTTACTCCATCTCTAAGAGCTCTTGTCCTCATTCCTGTTTTTTTCTCTGTCTGCTTTTTATATTTATCATGTGATTTAGTGCTACAGTCTCATCCAAGATTTCTTCTCTGCTTAATGTCAAAGTCCTAGAAGGCAGAAATTTCCGTAGAGATAAGAATAGTGCTTTTTAACTCATAGGCATTCCGTAAATAACCCGAGTATGAGAATTAAAAGATGTGGTTGTGCAAATTACAGTGTATAGATACGTTTGCCTGAGCTTTCTGTGGCTGCCTGTCCCTGACAAATTATTGTTTCCAAAGAGCATCCCTAGCTTACCCAGAAGAGTGTGTCTAAAACAGAAGCTGCAAGCATTGCAATGCTATAGGGGAAGGATTTGATCGAAGAGGAAATCAAGGTCCTTTAAATCACATGCGCATAGCTAGAACTTCAGCATTGGAAGGGGTTTATGTGAATCTGAAAGATGAAAGAAGGGTGCCTTGAGTTCTTCTGTAATGACTTACTTCTCCGACATCTCTCCTCTGTGGTCTCACAGTATCTGAGCATCCCTAAGCTTTGCAGAAGCAGGAGCTCTCTCACTGGTACCCAGTTCGGCTCTGAGAACAAATACACAGCCACAGAATTCTCAGACTGGGACATTTTCAGAGGCTCTCCACAACCTCCAAAACCTGTTGTTCTTGGTTGAATTGTGTCCCCCAAAGAAGGTATTCTGAAGATCTCACCCCAGATACTGTGACTGTGACCTCATTTGGAAATACTGTCTTTGCATATGTAACCAAGTCAAGATGATGCCATTAGTGTGGATCCTATTCCCAGGCAAATAGTGCCCCTTGTAAGAAGAAGAAAGCACAGTGAAAACGGATATGCAGGAGGAGAAGCCAGGTGAGCAGCGAGCTGGAGATGGAGATGATGCAGCTGTAGAGCAGGATTGCCAAGGGTTGGCGGCCACCACCAGCAGCTTAGAAGAGGCTTCCCTCCCCATGGTTTCAGACTCTGACAGTGCCTTGACTTTGGACTTTCAGCCTCTAGAACTATGAGATGGTGTCTGTTCTTGTAAGTCAACCAGTCACAGCAGTCCCAGAAAACTCCTGTGATGGTTCTTTCTTCTTCATGAATGTCATCAAGAAAACTGTTACTTGATCAGGTGTCTTGTCATTTGTTCTGTCATTCAATACAAATAGCTTATGCTTGAGTAACAAGCAACTCCAAAACTTCAAGTGGCTTAAGGGGGGAGTCACTGTCCCTTGTCAACACGTGGAAGGCAGGTCAGCAGTAGGATTCTGGTGCTCATTCTTTCTCAGGAATTCCTTCATGACTTGCCATCTCTAAGTAAGGACTGAGGGATTTTTCAGACAGGATAAAGGGCATGCACTGATTTCTCCATATTTCAAGTCAGAATGACATGTTTTCTTTCCCTCACATTCCATTGCCCCCAAATCAATCAGTTGATGTTGGCTAATTTCGAGAGACGAGAAAGTTTCCAGAGCAGAGTAGTTACCCAAACCCAAGCACAGTTGTGACCATGCCTCACGTCTGCTGCGTCTGCCAATCACTGATAATTTCTCACCTATAAATGGACAACTTCATATTTATTTTAGTTGGGGTGCTAAGATTTAAATAAAAACTTATAGACTCAAAACAACTATTAATTCTTTCCTTTTTTTGCCTAACTCCTCCACCTTTGCAAAATGAGCCCTTCTGCCCCACCCCTGGACATGAACACTGTCCCCTTTGTCACTCGGAGATGTCTCCTTCTCCTTTCCTCTCACTCTGTGGGTTCCTCTGCTCCTGTCCTCGTCTTCCTCTTACAAAGCCGCCACTCAGACTCTCTCCAGTGTCTTCTTGTTCCCTTCAGCTTCCTCCACGAGTGGTTCTTTCCACATCCGTTGTGTGTCTGATGTCTTCATTGATGTTTCTGGCCTTTGAGTCTTCCTGCCCAGCAGACCCCAATTTTCAGCTTCTCCCTCTGCTGCTCACAATTCCCTGAGACGCCCGTTTTCCCGTTCATTTCATACACGTCCGCCACAGCCCCCTCCAGAAGGCTTGCAAGTTTGCAGAGAAGCCACTCCCTTTCCCAGACCCTCCCTGAGCTCCTCTACTATCCTACTTACATACCAAATTTAAGTGAGTCGCACTTTTGTTCACCTAAGTGTAGAGCAATAGGAACTGATAAGGGCGACAATATTGTGGTTGCGCATCCATTGCCAGTTTGCACAGTAAAATATTTCTATCTGCACAGCCATGACATGACTGAAGAACAAAAAAAATGGAACCTGAACCTGGTCAAGTCTATAGAGTTAACCATCGACTTAAAGGAAATATGGAAGAAAGGGTATATTAAACGCCTCCACTCATATGCAATCAGGGAATTGAGTAGAAACTCTAATAAACTTACCTGAAAAAAAAAGACGTGGTTTATTAACTAACGATACTCTAAGAGGAAAAAGAGAGGAAGGCAGAGCGAGCTCTAGATTATCATAAATCTATTAAGATAAACCTCTTAAAATAAACCTCTTAAAATAAAACTATTGCAGGTGTGCATTCTGATTTGAGCAAACCTTTAAATTAATTGTGAGGTAGTAAGAAAAGCCCTGTAACTTTCTGGAGTAACAAGTATTGATGCCGAGGTTGTATTTTTAAAGCTATGCCTCAAAGAGTTTTTACAAATAACATGGATTAATATATCATTTGGTGATTACTTAAAATTTATCCAGAGTGGGCAAGTGTGTGGGGCGATCGAGCAAATGCAGTGGCTATGAGTAAGTAAAGTTGGGTTTACCATTATTCACTTTCCTTCTTATCCATTTGAAAATGTGGATAATTTTTAAAAAATTGACTAAACTTGGTAAATAACAACTAAGCCTCCACAAATGTGTGATGAGGAGAAAAGGGTGAGATATCTCACTAGCAGTCAACTCCAAATGGATTTGCTGATTCCAATGGGTTTTGATAGAAAAGTCAAGTGTAAGGCCAGTGGGGATCCTGGAATCTCTGGGGACCTGCGCCCCTAGTTCAGTGGAGATTCTATTGCAGGTCAAATCAGGTTGAGACTCCAGTATACTACTGAGTCAGAAATAACCAGCAACCATAGACACATACACCATTCCTTTGGCTCTGATCCCTTGACTTTCCAGGGCCATTTGTTGACTCATGAAGACATGTGAGTGCCTGCTTTTATTGTCTCTTTATTAGTGCTACAGAATCCATCATCAGGGTCATTATTTCGATTGCCATGCCTGGGATGCTAGGTAGTCTCTGGCATGTTGCTACAAGTCATTTGCAAATTCTCACATCTGTGCAATAGCATAACCTCGTTTGTGATTGTCAGCTTTAAAAATCAGTTTCTCCCTGGTGCCCATAGTGAAATTGATGCCAGGTCACATAAATGCAAGTCTTGCCATGACAGTGGAGCAGAACCGATGTGGCATACTAATTTATTCATTAATGTGCAAAGGAACAAATTAGAACAGAGGTGGTCGTGGTTCCTTCTGCCCGTGTCCACAGGAACATGTATGCTGTTCAGATGGGAGGTGAAGCCTCGCAGTCCTTACGGGCACTGTGATTTGAACCCCACTTTAAAAAGTGGTTGAAACACCCTTCTAGAGACAGTAACAGCTTTTATTTGGTTCCTAAAGCAGAGACATACTACCGCTGAGGAAAAAGAGGAGGAAGGACAGGGAGGAAGGAAAATTAAAAGTCTTTTAGGGAGTAGGATTTCATAATTTTTATCGGATGACACAGTTCTTTAATGTATTTTAAGTTGGCTACTTTTAAAGCCGTGTCTTTTGTACAGTGACATCACAGGGGTCATTCAATGAGTCCTCAGTTAGAAATATGCCTGGCTCAGGCATGCTTCCATCTAAAGCACTGAGGGAGGGAAAAGGAAGCTCACTGACTCAGACCTTACGAACTGGAAGAGGGATGTCAATGATGTCAATTTGCTGTCAAAAAATGCACAGCAAATCACTGGAGCAATAGAGTAATATTAAGGTGGGATGCGTTCACGGTGAGGTTGAGTGTCTGATCCTGCAAGTGAAGGGGATTGAGAGAGAAAATTAAGTATCATTTCTTCTGGGAGAAGAGAGGAGAGTGGATCCTAAGACTGAGGCAGCGGCCAGCCAGGTTCTAGGGCAGGACACATGCAGAGTAGCCTGGACGCGCGTCTGGGCCCGCGTGACCGCAGCAGGGGCCTCATGGAGCACCGAGGAGGGAAGATAAGGGGAATCGGCAACCGGGTCCAGGACCGTGGGCTCCTAACGCCGAGGGTGAATGCAGAGTGACCTTTGAAGAACATGTTGTTGAGGTTGACACGCTGATCAGAAGTAACAGCCATTTGAGCATCCACCGCAGGCTGCCTTGTCGTTTCCCCAGGTCCCAAAGAAACTGTAGTAGACAGAAGACATGCATGTTACTCACCAGAATCAACATTTCAATTATGCATATTGTTCTGGTTTTCCAGCTTGTGCATCAGCATAGATCCCGCTCCAGGGACACTGACTAAATTCGCTTGCATAAAATATTGTGTTCAATGAGGCAGGGACCACACACATGGCTTATTCTCCTGTCGGCAGAAGACATCGTTGTTCTCATTTCTGACACTGTTTCTGTGGATGTTTTAGAGAGACACGCATCTGGGAGCGTTCTCCGCAGGCCTCCTTGATCAGTGAGGTCTAGTAATCCGTATGGTTTCCTTAGCTTTCCCTCCATGGAAGTGTGTCTGGCCCCACTGCATGGGCTCAGCTGCCGTTCAGAATATTTGGGAGGTGTCTCTTTTCCCGCATTTACTAAGTGCCATGCTCTGTAAAATGCTTCTTCACATCGCCGAGACTCAACACTTGGGGTGGCCATTAGCCATTTACATTTATGCTCTCGCTTTGCCAATTGGGGAAACGAGGGTTTAAAGCAGGCGGTGTTCCATAAGTGACACTCAGCCAGTGATGAAGCCGGGATCACATCCAAATGATCTGCTTCAGAGCCGGCATGCCTCGTAGCAACCAGTGTGCACGCACGCGTAGGCATGTGTGCATGTGAGAATACATGTGTGTGTTCGTGTATGGATGCATTTGTTCATCATCTATGCATGTGCGCACCGGTATTCATGTATGCACATGTGTGTATTTATATACACGCAAATGTATGCGTGTGTATGTGTGTGCATATCTATATGTATCTGTGCATTTACGTATGTGTGTGTGGATGCCTGTATGTGTGTACGTATGTATGTTTGTGTATATGTATGTGTGTGTATTTCTCATGTGATATATAATGACATTTCATTTAAGTATTAGAGGTATAGAATATATAGGAGAAAGACACATGTATATAAATATAAACATATACACAGAAATATTTATATATGCATATGTAAATAAACATATTGGTATGTGTATTTGCATGTTCATGAGTGTTCACATATTCATTATGTATCATCTATTTTTTAATTGACTGACTGCAAATGCCTGTTTTTGTGCACCACCCAGATGACACCCTAGAATCCTGATCTAGTTAAACTTGACCCCACTTCACCAAGTATCACTGACCTGTGCTGAGTGTTCATTTGAAAAGTTCTCAAGAAATAAGGCATAAAACTGAGTTCCCTGATGTATGCCCATATGTCACTGTACTGCTCGCTGCAAGAACAATTTGGAATTACTTGCCATTCTCCCCAGATTATGTTTGAACACTTGGTAGCAGCATTTCTGTTTGGAGGGTGAATGAAGCATTGTGGAGAAAATGAAAGGCATTCTGCACTTGAAATGCCTTCTCCATTTGCCTGTCCACATATTTCAAAGATACTGCTCTCTCTCTCCTCCCTTCCTCCCTTCCTCCCTCCCTCTCTCTCTTTCTCTCTCTCTCTGTCTCTCTCTCCCTCCCTCCCTCCCTCCCTATCTCCCTCTCTCTCTCTCTCTCCCTCCCTCTCTCTGTCTCTCTCTGTCTGTCTCTCTATCTCCTCTGTCTGTCACCTGCCGTATCATTTCTGATTTTCTATATTGCATTGTATTGATCCTTGTACATCTCTTACTTTCCCAGATTTCAGGAAGGTGAGCTTGGCTCCTCGGCTCTCAGTGTGCACATCACTAGCACCAGGCATGCTCAGCAAATGTGGTCTGAACAGTGGGATTGTTAATGGAGAAAAGGCCTCCGTCAGCAGAATCAATGATTTGAACACAGAACGTAACCGTATCCAGTGTGGCTCCCCAGGGTTGTACTTACTTTGTTACTGCTGTTGGCTAATCATGAGCTTTTAAACCAGATGCCGGTCAGTAGGGAAGTCACTTAATTTCTAAAGCTTTGCCTGGGACCAAATGCATGGTCAGCACCCTTTCCTGACCTTGAGAGCTCAGCAGTGATTGAGGGATAAGGAAGGAGTAGAGAAATGAGCAGATTATAGAGCAAATGTGCAGAGGACAAACAGCTCACTAGACAGTGTGGATTTTGAAGTGATAAAGGCAGCTCAAATGGTCATCTTTTTGCTTTCCACCCAATTGAAGACTTCTGGGTAAAGACATTGTCAATGAAAAGAATCAGTCTTGGGAAACTCCATTCGCTCCGAGCTCACCAGAGAGGAAGCTCCTGTGTTGCTAGAGACCCTTGACATTTTGAAAACTTAATTAAACTGCGATCCCTGTGGACGGGCAGCATGTTTGGGCCCATCACCTAAACTGCCAGCGCAGAAGACAAGCTGCAAGCGGCGAACCAGGATGAAAGCCGAGGAGCTGTCAACTGTGCTCTCATCCAGGGGCGGGTCCCGGGCCCCGCGGGAGAGGAGTCCTTCCTGGCCCACGTGCCCGTCTGCACCCCGAGCTGCTCTGCCACCTTCCCCTGGCTGGTCTTTACCGGGTCGACAGCCGCAGAGAGCGGCGCGTGGCGCGGTTCCTTCCTGCGGCTTCCAAGCCCCGCCGGCGTCTGCGGGCGCTCGGGGTTTCCTGATGCCTCTTCCTCTTCGGGCTGTAAACTATGCCTCTGGGCATGTGCACTTAAACACTAGCCAGGCTGCTCATTCCTTCTGGTAGGGAGTCACCTGGGAGCTTTGGAACTGGGACATCGGCCCACGCCCAGCTCTGAAGGGGCAGTGCTGTCAGGTGCATCTGGGAAGACAGTCCCCAGCGGGACCCGCTCCCTCACAGCGGCTTCACGGCCTCTGAAAGTAAGGCAGGTGCAGGTAGGCTGACCCGGGCCTGGGGGCCGCTTCAGGGCTCAGCTGCACAGTCAGGGAGACCAGAGGGCAGCAGCGGCTGCTTGGGTCCGGGACCACTTGGAGCAAGACCCAGGAGCAGGGAAGGGGGAGGCAGCAGCCGGGCGCCGGCTCAGCCTCTGCTCTGTGGTCTCTCCGCTTGTTCCTGGGACCCCAGCATCCACCCCCTGCACTGGGACCTAGCATGTGTAGGGAGTTTGGGGACAGCCTTCTACATCACCAAGCCCTCCTGCCCTGCCTGGGGATTGCCACCCAGAAGCAGCCCTTTGCAAAGCAGGCAGCAGGAAGAGAAGCAACAGACACACGTTAGGATGATTTTCATCCCCGTCCACCATCAGCCAACGAGATGTGCTCCATGCAGATGCCGATGAGCATGATACACACCTCCAGCCTGCACCACCCTTATGCCAGTTTCTTCCACTCACAACATGATTCTTCTTCCTTTAGGAAAAGGTATCTCAGCCAAATCATCAGACCATGCATCCATTGCGCGCCCTGGTGGCTCAGTGCTTCAATTCATGGCCTCCGGCCGATTCTTATCCACCTATATTCCAAGGACCTGGATTTGTGACCTGGGGCCCTGGAAACAACCAAGAACAACTAAATAAAATAAATGAGTGCTTGTCCCTCCTCTCTCTTCCCACCTGCCTGCCTCTTCTCACCCCCATTCCTGCCTGCACTTCCTCTAAAATAAAAATAAAACAGCAATACAATGCACATTGGTGTACAATGAAATAACCACACACTGCTTTCCTCCGGGGGGAGCAGAAAGCACAGGTATGACAGCTGAACACCGAGCCCCTGCCTTTCGCTGCTGTGGACTCCACAGGCCTCCGGGTGGTGGTCTGTGGGGAGCGTGAAGGGGGCCCATCCGCAGGCGACATGCCTGACTCCTTCACGTAGCGGCGCTCTGTGCCGGGTGCTCCCCAGGCAGCGCAGTGCTCCTCCTGACAGTTCTTCCTCTTTGTCACTTTAGCAGGAACTCCTAGTTAAAACACACTTAACCGCGGGTTCTGAAGATGCACTGAGTAAGCAGGTGTGCCCTGACTTGACTGCATTGTTTTGTCCCAAAGAGAGGGTGCGAGCACGGGCCAAGCCCAAGTCTTACCGTCAGAGGTGCTGCCTCTGACTGTCTGCAGAGTCCGGCTCGGTTTCCTTCTCTCCGCCAGCAGGCCCGTCGTTGTCTCCCTCCCGGGGGGCACACAGGGACACTGAGGACTCTGCTTCCTCCCGCAGGGGACCACTGACTTCTCTTTGGGAACCACAGAAACCACAGGCCAGAAGCCAAGCGTTCAGGGATCAGACCCCAGGTAACATGCTTTTGATGAGCTCAGAGAGGAAGGTGGATGAGGAAGTAAGGAGGAGAGTAAAGCACTGGTTCCCCTTTGAGTACCTGCAAGTGCAGAGCAGAGAGCAGATAGGACTGGACTAGAAGGAGTGATCCCAGGAATTTCCCCTCACGATTATGCTTTGCACCTTCCTGAATGCTCTGCGCTGTTTGTTCTGCGCCCCCGTGTCCAGCATGCGTTACTCTGAGAGCCGTCTCCACCACCCCACTCACTGTCTCAGTTGGCAAAGAGCAGTGAAAGCACTGGACGACTGGGCGGAGTAGTGGTCTCTTTTCCACTTGCAAAGGAAGAGTTAGAATCTGAAAGAGAAGATAGGAGATGGGAAGTATGTCTTGAAGTAGTTTTCATGGTTTTTAGCCTATTCTTCCCAGATCTCAAAGCATCCTCCCACACAAACTCCAAAAATCCATTACTGAGCTATTAAATATCTGGCTAAAAATGACACGTGTCACCTAGTGGAAGAAGAGAACGCTCTTCATGAATTATTAAGGATGTTTAGGGCCTGTATCTCAAATTTCCCCAACGGATATGACACATGAATTGAGATCTGTTGGCGTGTTGTAAATTGCTTCTGAGTAAACTTACCCTGTCAATGTCAATGAAATGTTTCTTTAAAAAGTCATCATTTCTTAGAGTTAAAGTATCTGCTGCATGGAGTGCAGATGTCATATTACTATGCCTTCTCTTCTGAGGATGGCCCTTGGTAAATCAATGAGCCAGTCAGGTGTTGAGAAGCCTTGTTATATTTTCCTTGGAAGTAAATCAGACAAACAGCATCCCGAATTAGTTCCAGTCAGTCTCAAAGCAATTGAGAAATGTTTCTAGATAATTAAGGGCCAACAAAAGACACACTGGCATGTTCTGAAATGGGTACGGCAGGGAAAATGCCAGTAGGATGCAAGGCCTTGTGGCATTGGAAAGGGTAGGTACCATTTTCCTCTTTCTGCACAGAGTTTAACAGACAAGACCCAAGCCCAGGCTGGTGCAGTGGGTCCTGTTTGGGGGGTGGATTCTCTTCTTCATTTGCGTCATCGCTACCATGCATATTAAAAGCTTGGAACATTTCATGAACAACCAACAATTAACTCATCTTTGTCACATGCTCAGCGGACATTGTTGCAGTGTAAGCTGATACATAGTTATTAGTGTAAGTACAATATTTGCAGCCCCTGGTAGAGGTAGGCTTAGTCACCAGAAAGTCTTTCCTTTTTCCTGTGACTCAAACAGACTTTTCTGTCTGCCCTCTGGATGATTCAACAGGATCCCAGAAACAAGGACCGGTCCATTCATTCAGGCCTGGGCATCTCATCTTGGTCATCAGGTGACTTGCCTTCCCGAATGTCTGTGCAAGAGAAGACGATGGAATTTTAAAGGAGATGGAGTTGCAGCTGGATAAGCAAAGCTTGTCACGGGCTCATAATCACACAAACGAGTGTGGGCCCCTTGTTCCATAAGTCAGACATGACTGTGTGTGTTTGCTCTGCTGGGAAGGCAGAGAGTTGAGACCTGGCCACCTGAAATTTCAAGTGTCCAAGAATGGCCAGTGTCACCGCAGGAACAGGCCTACAGAAGAAAGGACAGAGGTCATCTCCTGGTCTGAAGGGCACAGGCAGCACCTGATGCCCCACACAGAGGGGTGAGGCGGGCAGGCGGGCAGGGTGTCCCCAGAAATGAGGCAGTGATCAGCCCAAGTCTGAGAGCAGGGCCTGCTTGGCAGACAGTCTGTGGTTGGAACGTAAAGAGAAGTCTGGCAAAACTGACAACGTGCGTCCAGCTGCAGGTCCACCAGGCCCTTCCTCCATTAAAACTGAGAAAAATTATACTTTATAACTCACTGTAAAGATGAGTGAAACTCAGGTTGAATGGTTTTCACATGGCTTTTTTTTTTTTTTCTGATCAAAACCATGTGGGGTCCTGATTAAGAGGATGCAGCACAGTCTTTACCCTAATTCCAAACTGAACTTAGATGCTGTGTGAAAAACCCCTCGGTAAAGTTGTGACCTCCCTGTCCGCCGTTCCCAGAATGAGGAGAAAGGGGTCGGTGTCCCTAATTGCATACTCTGTACCATGGATTTGACAGTATTGTTTCTCAAAGCTTATCACAGTCTTAACTTTGTCACAGTCTTAAAATCAGACATCGCTCTTTAAGATGAACAGTTTCAGAGAAAAACCATCCACCTTAGACAACACCAAATTTTTGATCATCTCTTTTCTAAACATTTTACTTTTTTCCCCCATGCATTTAAAGATCATTACAAAATAAGAAAAGTACTGTCTCTTTCTATTTCACTTGTAAAGTCTAAGTGGATGTCAGCTGCCTCGCATTTATATTTTATTTTATTGAGCTATAAACAGTGCATGAGCTGATGGTATCACAGCCTCAGCCTTTTATGAGCATCAGTCTTCATTTACCATACCATTCATTAAGGGTTGAGTTGCCTCTCCCAAAAAAGATATGTGGAAGCTGTAACTTCCAGAACGTATGAATGTGATCTTATTTAGAGAGGGGAGAAGGGGGAGAGGGGGGAGAGAGGGGAGGGAGGGGGGAGAGGGGCAAGGGGGAGGGGGGGGGGCAGGGTGGGGAGAGGGTGGAAGGTGGGGAGAAGGCGGGGAGGGAGAAAGAACACTTCTCAAGGTGACAAGAAGTGGGTTTGGCTCAATGAACATATTTCTTTTGGGGTGCATGTATTTATGAGGGCTTTTTCCGATGTCCCCTCCTTTTCTCTGCTTCAGGAGAGTTTCTGGCTGGAGATAGCCAGGAACCAAGGCTGGCTTTCCCAGGAGCAGGTGTTCCCTCTAATGCGCATGTTCGCTACTCATAATTCAGTCTGTCATAATGAGCTTAATGTGTGGGTCCATGTACAATTTTATGCTAAGTCTGTTATAATGAGGTAGAGGTTACTCTGTGTTGGTCGGGCTGGATAGTGTGTCCGTGCAGCCTTTGAGTTGACTCGGCCAGGCTGCCTTCTTAACTCTTTTTTGACCATAAGACAACCACAGGGATGTATGTGCTGCTTTCCCAGCTGTATCTGACCATTGCAAGCTCTTGTCTGCCAAGGTGTTCTCCTTTCTCCATTCCAACTCCTCCCTAAGCTAACCCACCTACATACTAAACCAATAAGTGCCAAGGATTAAGGGAAACCATCACAAGTTAGGAGAGAGGCATGGAACAGAGCCCCACCAAGGAACCAGTCCTGATTTCAGACTTGTGACCTCCTGCATGGTCAGAGAATCCTGTTCTTTGAAGCTCCACTGGAAGCTCTGGGCCATGAGACCAGCGCTCTGTCACCTGCCTTCTGCAGAGGAGCCGGCATCAGAGCCCGTGACTTCTCGAAGGTCACACCGGGGGTGAGGAGCAGAGGTGGGCTTCTAACACTTCTAAGTTCCTGGTTTTGACTGCTCTGCTTTTCCGCCTCCATGAAAGATAATGACAGAGACTTTTCATTGGGAATTTAACCATTTTTCCAGTACAATATTGTTTTCTTGTTAAGATAAACACAAGTGTTTTCTTCTAAGATGTGATCATGATGAAATCTGGCCCTCTTCAACATTGCTGCTGATAGATTCTTAGAAGTTCCTGTCTTCTCAGTTCAATTTGTTTTTTCCCTGAGAAATGCACTACCCAGAAAAATAGTCGTCCTTCGAGAAGACTGGGATCAGAAGGTGCAATTCTGCACAGGAGGATTGTGTTTGCGTTTGCAAGAGTTTATGGCTTGCTTTGGAAGCGCGTCACCCCTTGCTACTTACTGCTCTTAATGTTTCTGCTTCCTGGGGAACAGCATCGCCCAGTTTCTGCGAAGTTTTTCATTGGGATGTGGCATTCTGTGCTTAATTTTGTTGTCTGTTTATCTTTTAAGTAGTCTTTGATCTTTCTCACTTAACTATGGGTAATAGATCCATCCATCTCTTTATTAGTCACAACATATATGAGGGTTATATTGTATGTTAGTGCTCTACAGTGCTCTACAACCAATCTCTAGCATTTACTCAACCTGCATGACTGCACCACTCTACCTAGTGAAAAATGACTCCCTGTTTCCTGTTCCCTGCAGCCCCGGCAACTCTGTGCCTTGCTGTTCCTCTGAGTTGGGTGACTTCAGATAACTCACGTGTGGGGTCCGGCAGCGTTTGTGTCTTTGTAATTGTCTTATTTCACTAAGCATCATGCCTTGCAGGTTCTTCCTGGCTGTATCACATGACAGAATATCCTTTGTTGAAAGCTGAATAATATTCAACATTTCTTTATTCATTTATTCATCAGTATTTATTTAGGTTGCTCCCACACCTTGTGTGATGTGAAGAATGCTGTACTAAAAGGGATGTACAAAGGGATGTACAATTTGATCTTATTTTCAATTTTTGGCATAGACACTCAGAGTAGAAATGCTGGACAACATGGTAGTTCCCTTTTAATATTTTAAGGATCATTCATGCTGCTCTTTATAATGGTTGGAACATTCTATAATCTTACCAGCTGTATGCAGTAACTCCAATTTCTCTTCATCCTTACCAACACTTATTATTTTCAGTCTTCTTTTTATAAATACATGGTCATTCTAATGAATCTGGTAAGATACCTCATGTGGCTTTGACTTACATTTTCCTTCAGGTTACTGATGTTGACCATCTCTTCATATGCTTGCTGGTGATTCATATATCTTTGAAAAGATATCTATTCAAGCCCCTTCCATTTTTAAAATTAGTTTATTTGATTTTGTTTGTTATTCCGTTATAGAAGGCTTTTTAATATTCTGGGTATTAACCTCCTATCTGTGATATGGTTTGTAAGTGTTTCCTCCTATTGTGCAGGTTGACTTTTTGCTGTTGATCTTTTCCTTCACTGCACAGAAATTTGATGCAATTCTACTTGTTGATTTTTGCTTTTGTTGCCTGTACTTTTGGTGTCAAATATCAAGAGCTCAAATATCAAGAGTTTTCTAGGAGTTGTGTACTTTCACATCTTACATTTCTGTCTTCAATTTACTCTGAGTTAATTTTTATATATGGCCTGCTTTTATTTTCCTGCACATGGATGGTCAGTTTCCCCAATGCCACTTGTTGAAAAGTCTGTCCTTTTCCTTAAAAAGTCTTGGCATCCTGGTTGAAGATCATTTGGCCATAAATGTGAGAGTTTATTTTTGTGCTCTCTAGTGTGTTTCACTGATGCATGTCTCATATTTATGCTGGTGCCATACTGTTCTGATTACCATAACTTTGTAGTGTGACCACGTGGATAATTTTAAGATCACTCTCCAGTATACGATGAATCACTAGTCACTTTTTGCTTTAAGAGTCTTTCTTTGTAATTGATTATCTGCTTTTATTATAATGTGTCTCACTGTGGACCTTGTTAAGTTCACCCTAGTTGAAGTCATTTGAGTGTCTTGAATTTGGATATCCATTTCCTTCCTCAGATTTGAAAAGTCTCCAGCCATTTTATTTCAGATGAATTCTTTACTCCTTTCTCCCTCTTCATTTGGAATTATCAAGTCAAAAGGACAACAATAACAATCAGAAAAGAATTAATACAAGTATAGACAACCTAAGGTCTCTCTGGCACATCATTAGCTGGAATGATATTTATGTTTTGGGAGTTTCTAGAGAATAGATACACATTCCAGTTTTCCCCTCCCCCCTAAGAGAAAGGAATGATTTGGGTACCTCCTCCCAGTCACACCAAGTTAGGTCAGACTCTTTATGTGACGTTGATGGTCTCATTGAAGGCACATTGTCCCTCCTCTCCTTCCCTCTGAGAGACCCCTCTAGCACCCTACTAGGCCAGGTCTGACTCAGGTGCACAGAATCATATTTTCAGGTATCCTCCCCCATATGCCAAAGCAATAGATGCACATTCCACTCTATTCTTTCACCACCAAGGAAGAAGCTGAGTCTGCTGAACTGTATTGTCTTGGGGAGGGACAGTTGTGGATAAAACAAAATGTTATGTCTCTTCCTACCTATTTCAATGTGACTTTGTGCCCATGTAGAGACTGCAACTTCATTCGAGTTTTTAGACTCCACAGAAAGGTTATTGGTAATTGTTGGTGTTACTGTGTGAGAACAAGGACTGGGACTCCCTATCCCATCATTTTACTGATGTCCAAAGGTATTTACATGCTTCATAAAATTGTTACACTACTTTGATACCATTAAAATATAAGTAAGAACATTTTTATTATTATCTGGTCCTCTTTTCAAGTTCTTTTGTCTAAAATATTACTCAGCTATGTGGGATTGCTTTCATAATGCTCCCTTTAGTGTTTGCTCTAATCACTTTTTTGAGAAGGCAATTGGAAATACAAAAGCTTATTGTATTCCATTAATCTTTATTCTCTTGTCTTCAGTTGCACATGGCTAATGAAGAAACTATTTTGGCAAACATTGTCATGGGGTTCCATTATGCCTAATTTATACAGTGGATGAAGCTAATTGTATTGCCTGGCTGTCTGTACCATTGTCTAGTTGTTTTAGTAATGGGAGTATAGCCTTCGTTGCCTGTCCAGTGTTTAATACTTCTTAGCCATCTGTCACTTAATGAATATTTACTCATTCAGAGTAAATACTCTGAGAATCGCTCTAAACAAACAAAAGATAGATAGATACATAAATACATGCATACACAGATGTTAGGTAGGTAGATAGATATAGACACTTAGCAAAGTGAGGGAAACAGCTCTCTCAACACACACACGGACACGCACACATGCACCCACATGCACTCACATGCACACACAGGACACACACGCCCCAGTGTAACAGTGGTCAGATCAATTTGCATAAGCTTGTATAACCATACATGCCACTGCATCGAGTCATATATTTTCAAATATATGGAAGGTGAGACCCACTCTTCGACATGGAAGCCCCACTCCCCATATTTAGGGGTTTATACAGAGGTGGGTTCCTGGGAAGCGTCTCTGTCAGGTCAAACGACGTTTCCCGTCTTTGTCACTGATAGCCAGTCTCCTTATTAGCAGCACCGCATGTCAGAAGGAAGTCGCTGTCATTATCCAACATATTGACAGAAAGACAGACGGTCCCAGAAAGGCGATATCAGGAAAAAGAAAACAGGCAGCAATAGCTCCTTCTGAATGTGTCCAACCAGCATTCTTTTAATAAATCAGTAAGTTCCGCAGAGTCCCGGGCTGTCACCCAAGTGCCGGCCTGGGGACAGAACAGGGGGTGGCAGGTCACACAAGTGCAGCCCTGACCTCAGCCCACTGCCGTCGGTGACGAACCAGAGCATGTGCGTGTGAGCGCCCTGTGTGAACGCTGCATTCATGAGGAGACAGTCGGGAATGTAAAGAAAGTGCCCGAGCACTGAGACTGAAAGCAGACACAATGCAGGCCTCCAGCTGCCACCGTGGAGATGGAAGGAGACCCTGGCTGGTCTGTGCCCCTCGCACGTGGCAGACGCCTGCTTCCCTTCCTGCAGGCTCTGTCTCCTGCTCACACTCTCATTTCTAGCTTAATCAAGTCAAGGAAGGAAGGCGAACAAAGGAGCTTTTAAAGCAATGCGGACCCTGCAGGCCAAGGTCCAGGGTGACCGATGGGACTTGGGGCCGGAAGCACCTGCAACCCACAGGTCTCCGAGGAAGTTCCTTCATCTCAAAACAGACAGTGTGGTGCCTTTCAAGAATTTTTGCACGAAGACTCAAGAGCCCTGTCTTCATGTTGAAACCCTCTTTAACGTTTTAAGGCCTCGAACCTCAAAAAAAAGGCAAGCAGAATTGTCCAGGGAAAAGACATACTGTGAAAGAATGGAAGAGGAATGTGCTTTTCTGCATGAAGGGAAGACATACTGTGTATCCCGTGCATATTTAAATCTGCGAGTCCACAGGGAGCCACGCATAGGAGGAGCGTTTCTTTGAATCGGGTGTGACCTCAGGGGAGAAAGTTCCTTTGCACACTGGAGGAGCAGAGAAACCAGTCGCAGGGCTGGTCCAGTGTTGCTAAATTCTCTGGTTCCCAGAAACGGACGTGTGACTGCTGTTCCTGAAGAAACCCCCCATCCCTCTACTTCTGCGGGGCGGCATGCGATTTGTGTCAGTGTCTGGGGGCGCTCTGAGCCAGTGCCTCTGAGAAGGTGACCCACGAACCAGCAGCACTTCCGCGACGTGTCACAGCGTAGATCCAGGCCTCCCTCACACCTACCAGTCCGAACCCGCCAGGTGACCTGGATGCTGATTCAAGGGAGCAGCTCCATCAGAGGCAAAGGTGATGATTTGACAACCTAGTGTCTTTCTTTGCTCTCCCTGCCTAGAGGAAATGTACCACATTTTGGTTAAACCCAACACATGAATCTCTACACCTATCCACCCACAAAAATAATAACATTAAAAGGTGAAATGATTTGTCAAAGCCTTTAACCTGGTGACTTGATGCCGTGTAAGTGTAAGAGACGCTCTCCTTGGGAAGCTGTTGGATGCAGACATCTTCAGGAAGACACCTGGTTGATTGACTCAACATTGCATAGCAACAAATACTTGTAAATAAACTCTCCTTTAACAATCACAATTAGAGCCCAGAAATAGTGGCCAATCATAATTCATGGATAGTAAGTAACAGGCACTTTTCTATGAACCTCTGAAATATTAATTCGCCTAATCGTCTCAACATGTCCATCCTGTCTGGTTTAATTATTAGCAAATTGTTACAGATAGGAGACTCAAAACTCAGAGAGGCTGAGTCAGTGGCCGAGGTTACGTGTGTCTTCAGTAAGAAAGTCACTACTAAAGACAGCCTTGCTGGAGATGTCACAGCTTCACCCTGAAGTCTGGTGACTTTATTGGAAGTTTATGTTATTTTACTGGTGAGAAAGGTAAGTGATCACAGGCTTAAGAAAAGAAGAGCAAGAAAGGTGGGCAGGAGTGAAAGCAGGTATGGCAGCAGGCAGAAAGGAAGAGAGAGGAGGAAGATGTGTTTTTATTTATCTATGTGCTCATTTTGACAGTTTCCCCTGACCTTGCATCTCTAATCTCGTCCTTGGGCTTTACATGGGCTATACCCCAGCCTCAGGATCAGCCTGAGCCATCAGGCAGGGCCTTAGATGCTGTCTGAAGGTCACACACTTGCTGATGGGCAACCCAGTTCTCCTTCACTCTCCATACCCATATTCCATTTCCTTTGCTAGTTCCCTCCCTAAGAACCAGCCACATAAAATGTACTTAAGCTGTTACATAAGGAGGTTCTATCCATAGGGATTGCTCTAAGAATTAGGGCAAAAAATCCTTACAAAGAGCTTAGTGCTTGGCACACAGCAAGAATTCAACTTTCACAAAGATTTCTTATTATTCAGTAGACAAAGATTATACTGTATTTCATAGAATTTCAGAAGTTCTTGCCAAGACAGATTCCAACCTCAGCGACGTTAAAATGGGAAATGCATGCATCTCATACAGATGAAATGTGGCATTTTATACAGAGTAGATTTCCCATCAGTGTTGACAGTCAGATAGTCCCATCACCCCTGCACCTGATGCAAATACTTATTTTTTTTATTTCATAAGTGACAGGCAGGTAGGCAGGGCTATTTAATTTTAACTTTATCGGCAGTCTACTAAGGTGTTTTGCTGTCCTACTGCACAGATAAGACAGCGGAAGCTAAGAAATGAAGCACCGCAGTCAAAGTCCAGCCATGAAGTGGAAGTCAGGACGGGTGTGTGGTCCTCGGGTCCCAGAGTCTGAGTGCCTCACTCTGACGTACCCGTGTTCCCCATCCCCGCATGCTTCTCTTACCTCTTCTCTCTGTGAAAGGCCTTTCGCCCTTGGTTTTTGATGCTTTCACGGAGAAAGAGGCTCAGGCAGTAGGCTCGAAGAGCGTTCAGAGGCCACGGGAGAGGAGAGGTGTGAACATCGAGAGTGCGGTGTCAGGCGTGGCACAAAGGCAACTTCTCATCTCCGTAGTATCGGCTGTCCTCAGAAACATCACTTGTCAACAGACACCAGCATGGAAGAGTCCCCCAGTAAGTCTCAGCTCCCTGGAGAATTCAGATACATAATCCACTGAAAAGTAAGAGGCTACGTTTGAAAACAATGCAGATGCGGCACAGGATTTTGTATTCAAATATTTACAAAGTAAAGCTAGTTCTGCTGCATATGTTCTCCCTATCAGTGTGTTTAAGGAAATAGTAGAATTTTGCATTTCCATGTTGCACTGAGGTCTGAGATAAGTACATGAATGTTTGGCATTAAAGGCTGGGTTCTAGCCTTTCTGATTGAACAGAACAAATCTGACAGCGCAGTTGCTTCTCCAAGGCACAGGCCGCGCCATGATGGGTGTCCCCAGAACAGGCCCCTTTGCTTCTAACACGTGTTCATAGTTAACAAAAGCACAGATTTTATTTTCCAGATGATCTGGTGTTTCTGAGGCAAGAAGAGCAACTCTGGTTTACTTTTCCTCTGACTGATCATTACGCATGAAATGGGTGAATGTTGATTACAACAGTCATTCTAAAGGGTGGGCTTCATTTTCTAGTTGGACCCTGTTGTAAAATAGAGTAACGGGAAACATTTCAGATAGACCTCAGTATTAGTCAAATTATTTTCCTACATTCTGAAGAGTTTTGCCTGAATCAGACTGTTAGAAAAAAATACAAACCTGCTCAACAATAAGTTATTTTCAGGATAGTTTCATAATAAAAAAAGATTCACTATACCTTGTTTTGTATCACTTGAATTTTTTTTTTTTTTAATGGTAAGGTTCAGAGAAGAATGAAGGCGAGTAGGCAAACAACAGGAAGAGAGAGGAGGAAGAAGCGTTTCATTTATTTAACTTAGTTGTTCATCTTGGCTGTTTTCCCAAACCTGGGATGTGAGCCTGGGTCCTTGGGATGCATATGGACTGCGCTCAGCCAGAGATGGCAGACTCAACCGTTACTCCACCAGCATGTGCCCGGTTACTTGATTCATATTCAGGTGCACCCAAAGCCAAAAGAAAGTGAAAGCTGGTGGTTGATGGGCTGAGTTTCCCAGCCTGTCCTCCTGCCAGTAACTTAGATAATAGAACGTCTGCTCTCCTCTATACCCTTCATGCAGACGACTTTATCGACACCTGTGTTGGTAGCAGAAGAATTCATTTCTCTGGTGTTTACATTGTGAAGTCTCTGGAAGACGGTTCCCCCCTCACAAATGCATCCGATATTTAATGGATGCAGCATTGTGCTGTTGCTGTTAATTTTCTGGCTGTTTTTTAAAGGAAGGGGCAGCAGGAATAAAGGCGAACAGGCAGGCTGGCAGGAAGAGAGGGGAGGAAGAAGATTTCATTCTTTTTTGTGTAGTTGTTCATCTTCGCTGTTACTCCTGGCCCTGAACCAGGGACCTTGGGATGCATGTGGACTGCGCCCAGTGAACTAAATTGCTGGGCCACCAGGGTGCAAACACAACATTGCGTTTTAATATTATATACATTTCAGGTGAGTGGGCATCATGGTGAATCAACACCTGTAGATAATATGTGAAGATCACCCCCACAGTCCAGTTCTCCCTTCTCCAGAGAATTGACCCCTTTCCCCACAACTTACCTGCCCTCTTCCTCTTTCCCATGGTAATTACTAATTTGGTCTTATAATCTAAATGAGTATGTTTTATTTAGTGCATTTATTTATTTAGTTTCTCTGCTTTCACTCATATGTAGAGAAACCGAATATTATAAACACTAAAAAGATATTAATTTTGGAGGGAAGCAAAAAATGACAAAAATTTCCTCACTGCTCCCCAACCTTCTCATCAGAATTTCACAGTTCTCTTCCAACATGAGCTTTGGGTTTAATTGAAAGATACATTTTCTTTAAAAAGCCTAGTTAAATTTATGGAAGAATGCAATGTATAAAGCTGGAAAAAAGGAACTACTTAAAATTTGCAAAATTATAGTCAGGCAGGTTAAAAAATGAGTGTAACTTGAGGCAAAAAGAAATGCAATCAATTATATTTCTAAATGCATATAGATTTTGAGATTGTCATAAAGGAATTCCAAACATATCTCATATTGGCATTTTTAAGTGATCTTTAAAAGGGTGGAAAATTAAAGATGTTCAATTATAGATGAAAAAAAGGAAAAAACTGTGAGATTTCATAGGAGGCCAACGTGTTTCCTCTAGTACTTCGTGAAGACTGGTGAAGGTTGGTTTCAGTTTCCCAATACTTGATCAGTTTTATTAGCAACACTTATCACACCGGAAAGTCAGGAGCTGCCGTGTTAGTGCCAGAGCCCAAGGGAAACAGTCACATATCTTTTAAGGCACAGTCCTGGAGAACGTACTGTTCTCAGATCCAAAGCCACTAATTTTAACTCCCATCAAATTTGTGATGAGACCTTTGAAATTGCTTAGTCCCATATTGCTCATTTGAGCTGCTCTCTCTCTCTCTCTCTCTCTCTCTCTCTCTCTCTCTCTGTGTGTGTGTGTGTGTGTGTGTGTGTGTGTGTCTTTCTCTCTAATATGTCTAGGTTTTATTTTGTTTTTGTGAACACACTGATGCTGGCTTTCAGGCAGACATGGAGAAAATAGCATTCTCTCCAAATCCATGCCTCTACACTCTAACACTGAGGAGATTTACAAAGACTCAGGAAATTGTGTTTGTGAGATTTCCCCCTTGTCTCTTCATAGCTGACAGCAACCCTCAAAGTCTCAAAACCAAAACCACAAACAGAACCACCAATGGGAATCCATAAGGCCAGCCCCCATCTCACACTCTGCTTGAGCCCAGGAATATTGCTTTCATTTCATCCAGCAAAAGAAACCAGCACAAATGACTCAGCAACTTAGTGATGGACCTCCATTTTGTTTTTCCCTCCTGGGTTTAACTGGCTTGTTATTTTACCCCCATAATAGAAGAGGATAATTGCTTTCAACTATAAAAGTTATTCAAGAGGCTGAAAGAAATACACATAAATGTAAATTAAAACCTCCACCTCCAGTAAGAATTGCACACTTAAAATATGGGTTTTCCCCTGCTTTCACTTTTCAAGGTCAAAAAAAAAATCTTAACCTCTGGAGAACTCTTGAAGACTTTTCATAAGGAGCAACAGAGACTTTGGAAGAATACGTCCATTAAGGGAGATGCATTAAGGGAAGAACATTCTAGAGACTCCGAGCCCAGTGGGCAGCATTCAGGTTATGAAGGAAGCATTAGGAAATCAGTGTTACTTTCCAAATACAAACGTGAAGGTTGAGCTGAGGAGTTGAGCCTTTGTTATAGGTTCTATGTGCTAGGACAAAACAATCAAATCAGACTGCCAGGTTTTCGAAGTGTGCACATGCCATGACTTGTTTTGGGGTAATAGTGGTGTTCTGTACAAGCCTTCGGACATTCATGCTGAGTCAAGAATGGGTGAAAGGGAGTTCCTTGAATTAATATGACATCACATTAATTACAATATACAATATTTAATGGATGTTTATTTTCCTTTAAAATGTGGATTTCAGAATTTGCTGAGGCATTTCTTAGCTTCTAAACATAACTTCATGAATGAAACAGTGACACGAGTGAGCATAATATACTCCCTTTACTTAAGAGAAACTGGAAAGAAAGTAAACACACAAAAAATAAGGATCCATCCTTTTCTCTGAATTAGTCATCAGTGAGAGGGAATCTGAAATGTGCAAATCACAGTAAGTTCTTGGAGAGCAAGAAAAATGCAACTCACGTCAACCAAGAGGAGCGACCCTTCTCAGAGTGGAAGCACTCACTGTCCTTTTGGGAAGAAGGAAGGGGCAGCTTGGGCCCCGCCTGACTGTCTCTTGCACTTGGACATGTGTATGAGCACCGCTCAAGGAGCCACCCTAGCATCTCAAGTCCTTGACTGTTTGATGCACTCTTCCAATTCCACCAACCTTACTTGTCATGCTCCACTGGCTCTGTATTTGAGACTTCATCTACTTGATAAATACATTTGCCAACCCAATCCAATACTCAGGGAACTTTCTGCCAATCTAGGGCCTTGCACTTAGGGATGAAAAGTTGGAGCTGCCCAATGGCCCATTCACAACTGAGGTCGCACAAAGCAAACTCTTGCTTCATAGTTCAGCTTCGGGACTGTGGAGAGTGCTCTTTCCGGGTCTCTCTAGTGCATTTTTGCATTTTTGTTGTTGCTTTCCTGTTTAAAATAGCCCTCTCCCATAGTGCTGAAGTGTGGTCTCTCGTCTTTCTGCACAGAAAGGCTGTGAAGTTCTTTATTGGAGAAACTACATCTGTTAGAAAAGGTTCATTCAGTCATCAGTTACAGTGCTGTTGGTCATACATTCTAGATGAGCGAAGCGTATACATTCGATAAGGTGTCCTTCAACAGGAAGGCACGTGAAACAAGGCTGTGTGATGACAATGTTGTGAGCAGAAGTTGACAGGAACCCCAGCTGTGTGACTGAATATTCACTCATTTCAGTTTTATGGTTCATTTTTCACCAATCCCAGGCTATGGTTGAGTTTTCTCTAACAACTCAAAGCTCACAGCATCTTCGTAAAGCATAACCAGTGAAAGTAATGGCGAATCCACCACATTCCTCTCACTATTTATTTAGAATGTTGATCAAATGTAGAATGGCTCTAATCTTTTATTATTTTTCAATTATTGTTGACTGTCGATAGGAAATCACTTTCGGGAATCTGTTGGTTTCCACAGAAATATGCTTAGGTCTTAGCTGTTAGCCAGCAAGACGGGAGTGCACGGGTCTGTCCTATGGGGCTCCGGCCGCCTCCTCGGAATGACCGGGATGGCTCTGTGTGGGTCTCTGAGGACGGCCATGCTCCCAGTCGGTGGAGAAGCCTGGTAACGGGTTTTTCTACTCCTGCCGCTCTTCGCTGCAGAATATATTTCACTGTTTAAACAGTTTGGGTTTAATTCCCTCCTATGTTTAAATTCTCTGCATGCCAGGTGGCACACTGGTTAACTATAAGTGTTTTTGTCCCTTCTGCAAATTGGACAAATTTGTACTGGGCGGGAAGGGTCATTTCAGAGCTGTTATGAAACCAATAAATGAATGTTTTTCAAAGTAGGCCATTTGTTGCTGCTTTGTAATTCAAAAGCAGATTGTTGCATGTACACAACGAAATTTCCAGAGGTCCAGTTCCAGGAACTAAGCATTAATAGCCGCATCTAGCATACTTCTATTTTTGAAATCTCAATTTGCTGGTATCTTTATTCAGTAAAGAAGTACTTTATGAGGAAGTCTCTTTTGCAATAGACAGGAGGCACAGGGCATTAATGAGTTCTGTCCTCATCTTTTCATTGGCTCTTCCCGTATATTTGAAATGTGCCCTCGGCCCTAAGAGTTAATGTTCTAGAACATGGGAAACCGAAATACCTAATGAAAATATTTGTATAAACAATTTGATTTTCTTTTCTAAATGTCTGGCCCTTCCTGAATCTTTAAAATACACTTAGTAATTTCCCCTAATTTTAGCTGAGAGAAAATTGCATTATGTAAAAACTGCTTCAAAGTCTAATGAAAAATTATCTAAAAGTTATTGTGCTGTAATAATAAATCACAGAGGATGAGCCTGGAATACTGATAGGAGAACATACTCTCAACATGGATGCTCCCAGTTTGCTACATCAACTTCTACAAGTTACTTGATTTTCTGGTTCCTCCGTCTCCCCAGTGCGACTGAGACTGGCTTTCCTTTCTGGTTCCTGTCATCTGAGCGACACATGTGCATGTGGACAGGTTAAGCATCAGTCATGCCAAAAGCTTTGCTTTTCTGTCTCCTGTCATTTGTATTACTATAAACAAAGTCTCAGTGTTCACAAGCTGATGGAACGATTGTTCGCCATTCTTCAAAACTGCGTTACTGAGGAAGTTACCAGAAAATCCTACCAGGTTTGAGATTCCTCTCAAAGCTAACAAAAATAAAACCAAGAGGCAGCTCTTTTTGTTTACCGTGGTAGCATAAAAGCTTCTGGGTTGGCATCAGGATGGCTTTGCGCGCTCAGTCTGATGCCCTTGAGAAAAAGCGAAGATTCAAAGCTCTGCGCATCTTCAGTTCTCCAGCTCTCTGACCACCCTGTTCTATGTGCATCGCCATGATTGCGTACTTGATGTGCGTCCCGGGCCGCCTGTCATTCCTGCATCTGACGGCCCAGGTTCTAGTCTGCAATGAGAAGCCAGCACTCCATACAGAGAGGGACTCCATGGGCACGGGCATGGGTGGAGGGCAACCTTTTCATGTATTTGAAAGACTTTTGTTCGCATCCATCTTTGTTTTTATTCTTGCCTGGATGTTCTTCATGATGGAGTTTCAATTTAGCAAGAGCACATTTGAAATTGAAAGACGCACTTCAGCTGTTTGTACACAGATACGAAACAATGATGGCTGGAGCCACATTTGTGCCAGGATCCCGCCGTTGCCATGGCAATGCCACCTCCCAGCCTGGGAGTGGCACAGGCCCGGCTCCAGGAAGACGCCTGGCGCTGCAGTGCTGGCTTTGAGGCGCCCCAGATGTGGGGCAGAGCAGAGACTCATAGCCCAGTGCACTGTGCCTTTCTCTCGTGCTCCCTCCTTCATCGCTCCTCTCCTAGTTACCTGGATGTGTTCTCGCCCACTGGAGAGTCATCAAGTGAAGGCTGATTGAATGCACGGTAATCAATGTACAGCTTCATTTGCTGCATCGAAATACTGACATAGATGAGTCACTGAAGCATTCTCTTGATATTTATAAATATTAAACTTCAGGCATTATGGGAACAAGGTACCCATCCATTTGTCAATTCTGTTCCCTTTTGACATCAGGTAGACCGAGTCTTAAGTTCCTTTTTATCAGAAACAGAAGCACATCAGCTCGTCTTACTTTTGGGAGCTGAAAGTCTCCTGGATTAGAACGTGATGCTCTGTCCTCAGACGCACGATGTATTGACAAGGACACATGCCTGTGATTTCCATCAGTGTAGCTCATGCAGGGGACCCCCTTTGGCTGCCTTCACCTCCCGCTCAGGAAGGTCCAGCTCAGAGCCCCACTGGGCTGGATGATCTGGATGCTTCTCACAGAGCTGCATCTTCTGGAATTTTCCAGAATGAAAGATGTATCCTTTCCCAACTCCACTTCCCCAATTCCTAGGACCACATCTTGCTCAGCGTGGGCCCCTGTAATCAGCTCCACAGACACGGGGAGTCTGGCCCAATGCAGGAGAATGTCTCACATGCCCGGGGCCTGCAGTCCTCATCAGGGCATGTCAGGGTCAGGTTCTGATGAGGCCACTTCCCTGGCTGTGCCAGTGGTCCTCGCTGTGTCCTCACAGGGAGGAAGGAGGGACAATTTCTTGGGCCTCTTCTAGAAAGCACCCTACTCTCCTGAGCTCACCTATACACAGTAACCTCTCCAGGGCACCACCTCCAAACACCATCACCTTGGGGTGTTAGGACCACATTAGAATTTGGAATGGCACTTTAGAGTTTGGGAGAGACGAACAACCACGCTGTAACAGAGCTGAAATGGAAGGAGGAGGAAAAGCAATGTTCTGAATGGAGAAGGTGAAATTAGATAATAAAATTTGGGACCAAATTTTTTTTTTTTCCACTCAAAAAGTAAGGTGGTAAGTCCCCGGCTGGAGTGTGAACCATGTAAAGTCCAAGGACCTGGTTTAGGACCCAGGGCCTGGGGAACAACTAAAATAAAGAAACAAATTGATGAAAGTGCTTCCTGCTCCTCTTTCTTCCTTCCTAGACTGTTGAAGTTGGGTTAGTTGGAAACAACTAGGTTAAGACATGTATTTCCATGTGACGTCCCATCACACTTACTTCGGACAGATGTTGCACGGTCCGCCGTTTGGTCATTAAATCACGACATGGATTCTGGAAAGATGTTTAGGCTTCCTGACACTGAAAATTCAGTGTTTCATCAAAGCCAACTTGAAGGTCTACTCACATTTTATTCTTAATCTGTATTTTTTCTAAATCGCATAAGGCATAGTTTCAGTTTCCAGCAAACTTTAGGTTTCGAAGCAAACTGAAGGGAAACAGCCACCTGTTCCAGGCCGTACAGCCCACTCGTGAGCCTGACCACGAGCCCCGTGGACAAGCCCCACCTCATTTCCCGAAGCTCACCGGCCGCGATTGCACACCGGTGACGCCGCTGCCCTCTGACGTTTCTGACTTGAAACCTAGTTAGCACGATTTTTGTAAACATGGTGGCCTGGAGTGCTGGTCCGGAAACCCCGGGATTTGCCGTGGGATTGTGTCTGCTTGAGACTCTGCCGGGCAGGTGAATTTCGGGCACTTTGGCAGCTGCCGTGTGAAGGAGCCTGGGACACAGAGGAGCTGTCTCCTCTGCTCCTGCTGCCGATGCAGGCGGCTGCGACCTGCAAGCTCATCCCCTTCTTCTTCCCTTTAGAAAATGCGACGAGCAAACTGTTTTCCCTGGTGATGGGGAAGAAGCTGTGCGAGGCATTCCGTTGGTCACCTAGAAGCAATCGTGTGCCTCCAACAGCGAGTGTGTGGAGAGAGGGTGGAGAGGCGGGCGCCGGGCTGCGCTGCTGTGCGCCCTTGTCGCCGGTGCCCCCAGCCGGTCGGTGCCCACGGCGGCCGTAACTGAGGCACCTGCGTGGTGTGCGTGCCTTCCAGAGCAGGCCAGACTCTCAAGTTTCCATTGAGAAAAATTAGATGATTCTGAAAAGCCAGTCTGAGCAAACTTCAAGACAAGTCCGGTGCAAGCACGCTGGCGTCTGCCAGGCACTGGGGCTGACGTCTAACAATTCCGGAAGGAAACCACAGGTTGCCGGGAGAGACACGACAGTGAGAGCTGAGCCCAATGTGCGTGCGTGCACGTGTGTGCACACGTGTGTGTCTATGTGCATGTGTGCTGCGTGTTTCATGTTTGTGCTGCGTCGTGTGTCCGTGTCCACGTGTCTGCGTGTGCACACGTGCACGTCTGTGACCGTGGCTGCGCACACACGTCTGTGTGTCTCTGTGCTCGTGTGTTGCCTGTATTCATACATGTGCTATGTCTCTGAGCGTGCAGTCTGGGCACATGTGTGTGGCCCACATGTGTGTGTCTGTCCACATGTGCATGAGTGTCTTGTGTGCAAGTGTGTCTCCACGTGTGTGTGGGGGGGCAGGGTGAATAAAGGAGAAGGATTTTTAGGAAAATCTAATTACTCTTAGACTTGATGGGCGTCATGGGGGACCTCACTGTCAAGAGAAATGCCAGCGCAGCGGCATGCCCTTCGGAACCAGTCGGGTCACCCCCACATACAAGTAAACACCAGTCCCTAGTCTTTGCTGGCTCCTGAGGCTAGTTACCAAGTAGTACGAAGGAATTACTAGGCAGCTGGAATTGCAAATTAAATAAGTGAGGAGAAGAGAGAAGGAGATGGTCCCCCATCCCGAGAGGGTCTGAGGTTTAAGTCCGTCACGATTTTCGAAGTATTGTTATTGTCATGTTTCATCCACCTGAAATGACTCGCAGCCTTGATTTATTACCATGTCTAGGCCACTCGGTGATGTGTGATTAAGTGGTAGTTACGCCAGAGCCTGATGGTAGGGGAGACGCGTTAGAACACGTGAGTGACGGCCCAGTGGACCGTTACTCGTCCTCGGACGGAGGCGCAGACACTCTCCTGGAAGCCAGAGCTCAGCAGGGCCGGGAGCTGGCGAGAAGGCAGCACCCCAGGGCCCCCAGCTCCAGGTCGCCAGGCCAGGCGCCGTCGCCAGTGGGAAGGAGGTCCGGGGGCAGCCGTCGCCAGCCCGTCGTCGGACTCCGGGTCTCACGGATTTGGGGCGCGCCCGTGTGCAGTCAGGCAGGAGCAATCAGCGTTTTGCTCCTTCAGCTTTGCTATCAGTGGGGTTTCTACAGTGACATCAAATTTCGCGTAGAAGCAAATGTTTATTAGCAATTTGGTGCAAAGGGATCATTCCATCTGGTCAGCGAGCTCAGCCCGGCCCCTGCTGCCCGGCGCCTGCTGCCCGGCCCCCGCTCTCCTGCCCGGGGCCTCAGTGGAGCAGAAAACGTCACTAGCAGGTGCTCAGGGTACCGTTGTTCTGGGACAGGCTTGGGCTAACCCGGGGGGTCACGCAGCCAGCACCCCCCAGGCTCCACCTGGGGCGCCACGCTGCAGTGCACGCATTCCATCCTTGGTAGTGCTTTTATAAAATCAATCAGTGCATTATTGTATTTATTTTCTGTTTTCCTCCAGCCGTAGGTCTGGAACCCGGGTGTGGCCTTGGTAGCCCGCCCCTTAGCCTTCTGAGCGGCAGGGGGCGCTGCAGCGGGCAGCCTGTTAGAGCCATCACACTGCTGCTCAGTCTTCAGGTGTGAGCTGAGGCGGAGACCCTGACATGCAGATTTCTCCCCTTGCGATGGACGGGCTGGTGGCTTATCCCTGCCTCGCTTTTCATTTCCGTGAACTAGGCAGATCAGAGAGCTGTACCTGGCCGTTACATCCCTGGAGAAAAAGCTGGCCTCCCAATCTCCTGGTTCCATTTCTACCTATTCGGCCTTCAGAGTTCCTTCAGTACCACACAGTGTTTGAAAAGATAGATGCACGTTCTCCTTCTCTGCTGACTTCGTGCTAGAGAAATAATTTGATGAGAAACGGGATTGTTTCTTAAAAACTAAGTTACTACTGAATAAAATGTTAGATGTCAAAAGAGAGAAACCAACTTCCAGTTGGTTTTCTGCTCTCAGATCTGAAACTAATGAACAGATTCTAGATACGTCATCATTTTCCATGAATTCATTTTCTTTGGCCAACTCAGGAGTATTCAGTGTCTCACAGGATGGTTCAGAGGATGAACTAAGAAGCAAGGTAAAGGAACTTCAAAAATATGAAGACACTCAGAGAAGGCAACTCACGTTTAAGCATTTGGTTGGGCCATTGTACTGCATTGCATTATTTATCCTCTTTTATTTGTAGCTGCCCTGCAGAACATGCCATTTGGTAATGTGCCGTGTACTTTATACTTTCCAAATCACATTGCAATGTTAATAGCTCTCACCCTCAGTTTTCGAACATGGAAAAGAAATCATGCCTTAGCAGACTGTGTCCTTGTTTTGAAAGACGCCACTGGCAGTTTCAGGTGGCGTTTGATTGAAAAGACCTCCTTTAGCGGGATGGCATGAATGTCAATAGACATCTTTTTTTTTAAATTTCTATTCAAAACTCATTATGCTTATTTCGCACACAAAAATTACATGCTGCATATTAAGAAAACTTTGGTTTTTATGAATTATATCCTGTGTGGTACAGTTACATAGCTATGTGGTCTTGATCTTCGTATAACTTTCTAAGGAATGAGGACATTTCTGTATTTCAGGTCTCCCAGGAAACATGTTTACAGATATGTCCTAAAGCTACAAATGTGAGGTTAAGAAAATTATGAATGTATAGAGCAGATGACTTAGAGACAAATTATTTTAATTATCAAAATATAAAAAGATTTGCTGAAAATATTTTTATGCGCATTTTTTGTTTAATTTTATTTTTTATTATTATTGAAGGGATATTGCATTTTGACAATAGCTTGTTTTGAGGTATACATAGTGGTACTTTTACATTTACAAATAATAGGTCTGTAGTATTTACTAGTTTGCTAGTATTACTAGTATTCATCCCCCCTCTTTTTCTCCCTTTGTTTACAGTTAATTCCCTTCATCCCACTTCCCCAACCCCTCCCCTCACTTTGGTGCCCCCTCATTTGCCTTTTTGTCCCTCATCTCTAAGAATCCATAATTGTTTGGAGTGCTGTTCTTTCTCTCTCTGTCTGTCTCTCTCTGTCTGTCTCTCTGTCTCTCTTTGTCTCTCTCTGTCTCCCTCTCTCTGTCTCTCTCTCCCCCTGCTCATTTTTAGTGTTATTTAATTTATGACATTTGTTTGTTTTCTAACATCTTTTGAATTAATTCGCTTGCTTTAGTGAATCCATTTTGTGACAATAGACAGAGCATTTAAGATGGTTGAAGAGAACAAATGGTCTAAATAGCATTGAAGAAAGAGTCTGAGTTCCTTGACAGTAGATATTTTAGCCTTACTATCCTGAATCAACACAGTTAGCTTTAACACTTCGGCAGTGAATAATGCATTCTTTAAAAGTAATAAAAATTATTTGAAAAGTGGAAAATATTTTAGAAATAGATGATCACTCTTTCGTGAGATTATATGAATAACTACCCACCCCCACAGACATCCCAAACAATGAGTTAATGTGTAAGTTTGGTGAAGACATGGAATACTTTGATGACCTATTGCTAAGCCTTTATGCAAAGTTATCATCGAGGGAAAATATTTTCTAGGAATTTAGGGGTCTTCATCTATATCTATCAATCAATTTCTCACTATGTACAGATGCCCTGAATATAGTTTTAAAAAAGGGCTTTGGGGTTTTAGTTTTTTTAATTTTGGGGGGTTTTTCAATTTTTTTTTTTGTTACTTGAAAAACAAATGGAATACTTTAATCAGCTAGCCAGAAAGTTAGCTGCAAGGTCAGACACTGTGATAGAGACCTCAGAAATGCAAATCTGAAATGGTCTCTAGTGAATTTAGATAAGCATAACAAACCTAGAGGGAGGAAAAGTCAAACAGGGTCTTAAAAGGCTTTTCATGGATAAAAAGCAAAATGCCTGAAAATGATAGACATTTCAAAATAAATTTCGCTAAAATTATAAACTATGATGAACTAGAAAAATCATAGGAAACACTTGCAAAAAACCCTTATAAGCTCTCAAGAGCAGATGCACCCAGACTCTCTGCCGAGATAAAATGTAAAACAAAAATAAAGGTGAAAAATGAAGACAAGCAGAGGACCCAGGGAACTGTAGCGGTGTGTTTTCATCGTTTGGTTACTGCACATTGATTTTATTCAACAAGTGTTTATTACAGGCTGTCACGATGCAAACATGAGAGAGACTCCCAGCTACCTCCTCCCTTCTCATCTGATGTGTGTGGGAAGGATTAGTAATTAGTAGCCCATGGTAGATTTTAAGCAAAAGAAGTAATAATTAAATTGACATTTTTACAAGCTCTCTGCAAGGACAAAGTAGAGAAAAAAAGAAACTAGAAGGGGGAAGATCAGAAACTCACTCAGAATCTCATGAAATAGTCCTCCTCCTTTCGTAGAGAAACAGAGATGTCAGATCAAAAATACAGTCTAGGGGCAGTTGGATCTTCCCAAGAATTTGCATCCGAAGATGAACCCAAAAGTGTGTCCTAAAATCAGAATGGAGCTGTTCAGTAAAGCTGGGGATCTGAAGATAGAACATTCACCAGGTGAACTGATATCAAGCTCATCCAGAGTTCTGCACACATGCAGACATCTACAGTGGTGTCAGAAAACAGAAATCTGGGAAGCGAGGGTCCACATTCAGTTACTGTGTCTTAACAGGTCTTGGTGTCAGTAACCCTCTGCTGTGGCGAAGTGACCAAAAACCTTCCTCATGGAAGACGAGCTCCCTGCAAACAGAGAAGAGGCTTCTTTTACATTAGTTGGAAATTTTGGATGAAACCAGGGTGGTCATGTCATACCAGACAATTACAAATGGAAGATATTTTCTAAGATTCAAAAGGGAAAATAAAAGGAACAGGTTGCCCAATAATGATCAATAGCTGCTTTCTCCTGCCGAGTGATTGGTTTGTGGTTACTTAGGAAACAAGAAGTCATCTCAAGAATCCAGAATGAGTTTATCCAGTCTAAGGCCAAAGATTATAGCTAGGAAGTCTTTGTCGTGTTCCATGAGGCATTCAACAAAACGCCTCAGGAAGGCCTTTTAGACAAGACCTAGATATGTAGCTTGATTCATATTATGCAGAGGTGAGTTTACAGCTGTGTGAAGTGTTTTCTGGAGAATGCTGCTGAAGGACAAGAGTTCTCCTTTCAATCAGAGGGACTAAGTGCTGCAGAGTTTGAACAAAAGAGGGCTGGATCAATACAACCAACCAATTGAAATAAATGTTACGTAGTGGTAAATAGAAATACACTGTGCCTAAGTTCAAATAAGTTGACAGAGATGCAAGACAAATAGATCTGCTTTAATGAAAGTGCCATGCTCAACGCATTAGCCAATTAGACGGGTAATATCACTACTAAAATAATAATAGTGAGGCCTTTGGCTTCCTTAGAAGAGGAAAGGAAGCAAAAGTCATACTCTACTTGACTTGCTTATGTCAGGAGTGTGTGTGTGTGTGTGTGTGTGTGTATTTTAAGTTTTGGATGTCACATTTTAAACATATTGACATACATACAATCAGAAAAGTTCTAACAGGTCAAAATGATGCTCTGCAGCATCATTTGAAAGATGTTCCTTGTAGAAATGTCACTTAGGAGGGACGACATCTTCTAAGAGCTGAAAGCATGTCTTTTAAAGAAATCATGGGCAAATTTTGTGTAGCTCTTCATTCAGGACCAGGAACAACGCAGAGAAATGACTAGATACCAAAGTTCAGTTCAAGGTGAGGACAATCTTTTTATCATATAAAGTTGTCTGAAGATGGATGGTCTTTTTCCCAGAGAGAAAAAGTTGGCAAAAGTCCCAACGCTGAGAAGTCATCCCGCTAATTGTTCCTGAAATCAGCATTTCAACACTTGGAACCAACTTGCCAAGTGTCGCTTTTTCGCCAACTCACAAAGCAAATTTAATGTTTCTGGCAGAGTTCAAAATGTTCTTCTTGCAGTGAAAATTGCACAAACTACAGGGAGAATGATTAATTCTCATTATCAATCACAATGTTCTCTTATTTTGGTCTCAATATTCAGAGAAGTAAAATTGCTCATTCTGTCCTTTTAGCCAGCCTTTCTCTTGAACTCACAAATTTATCTTGAAAACTCCACTTTTCAAATTTAAAGGTCTGTAATTAGAATGAGTAATATTGATGGAACATGGAAAATGGATGCATTCCTAACAAAAATAAAAATCTCAGCCCTCCTTGGGAATCAGTGCCCTCAGACTTGCTTCATCCCTTGCAACTCTTGCTATTTGTTCACAATCAAGTGTGCAGTCATGCAGTACATTTCCCCAAGTTTTAAAATCCTCCACCCAGAAAGTCACATGTCATCTTTTAACTAAAAATTAATAGGAAATGCTATTCTTAGAGATAGAAAAGTTCCTACTGAGACACTGTCATCAATAAAAATTCAGAGAGAGTCGCAGCCAGGAGGAACCCTAGAGACCATCAAGAGAAGCTTTTGTGACAAGACGGATTGCCCAGCCAGTAAAGGCAGCAGGAGGGAGGCTGTCCTGTCACCCATCATGTTCCCCAGAGAACCTAGGAAATGTTTGTGAAGACATCCACAGTTTATTGATTCTTGCAAGAGTAAACAAACATTTAGCTTCTTCCTTAAAGAAACTTGCATGATTAAATGGCTATTTATTAATAACAAAGGAAATATTTGCTCATTGTCCTGACTCACTTTGCTGCACAATAAGTATTGAACACTGAGACTTTAGATGAATCCACACACAACAGAAGCATTGACTCGAATGAAGTCGTTCCCTTTAACCTTGGCCAGGATTTTTTTCCTCATCAATGTTTAAATGAGAAGACATCACACTGTGAGACGTTATTTGCAGATCTGCTACTCTACTAATAATTTTTATCATCCCAGCCCTGCCGGATTAAGAATTTAATTCTGTACAGTCCCTTGACCTCATGCTCTGTAATTTAGTTGATATGAATAGGCAGATGCCTCAACAGTTAAAAGTGACTGGCACTGGTTGGGTCGAAGAAGGTGATTTTGTTGTGGTTTTGTCTTTGATGAGTGAAAGGACTAGAGAAAAACATTACAAAGAAATGGTAACTGATTTTTCTTTTCAATGATAGAGTTCAGGTTTATTTTAAAGATGATGATTTCTTACGATCAGTCATTGTCTCTCTCTAATGCATATATGTTAAAGCTGGATCCTTAAGCTAGTATAGGTACAGCATTGCTCACTCATAGCACACTGAAGTTGGGAATGCTGTCTTCCAGGAAACCACTACGATGCCTCCATCTTTATATGTATCATAGATATGCCAGTGAGGCAGAAACTTAGACCTGGACCCCCAAACATCTCTCAGCTCCTGTTAATGGTCTCAATGCCACTTGGCATTATGGTCTTACCATTCAGTTCCATTCTTAATGTCAGATTAGTGTGAGTTTTTTTCACCCGTTCACCCACGTTGCAATCCCGGCACCATCTTACCAGCTCAGGGATCATCAGGGCAGAGAAGGGAGTTGTGAAACGTACACACAGTGGTGTAAAGCTGCCTTGGTTTGTAATTCTGGGTCAACATTTGCTGACCACATGGCCTTGGGGAAGTTATTTAAATGTAACACTATTGCTTTGTACTCCTCTATAATGAAGACAATACTCTTAGAAGGTACTTTGTAGAGTTGTGAAGAGGCTTCAATGAATTAATATTGCTTTTCAGCTGTGTGCATTAGTCTATATTTATACACCTTTAAGAACACATCATAAATACTTTATCCTCACATCTAGCTAACGAACCATTTTTTGGACGCCTTCAGTTTCATTTTTACACATTCCATTCTGTCTCTCCTGACTGCAGTCCCTGAGATCAGGTGCTTGTCCACTCTCTCCGTGAAATATGCACGCATCACCTTACAAATCTCCCCAACTTTGGTCTTGTTCTCGAGTCCATCCTTTAGTTCCTGATATCAGCACTGGTTCATCATAGTGCTCTGCTCAGTGTCATCAGTTCAGTATTATTCTTTGATGTGTTATGTTAACACTCACACTCCGAGTATGTTTGGTGAGACCATCATGAGTGGCCTCCTGCCAATATGTCCTGTCTTATCTCTGGGCATTTTCCATCCCCATCGCTTCATCAGCCCTGATCAGCATGCTGTCTTTGTCCTCTAGTACCTTGTCAAGCTGATAGGACTGCAATGGTTTAGCAAATTCACCTTCCTAAACAACACCGATTATTCTTTCTTCTAGACAAATGTAAGACTTCGCAAGGATATATAAATACTGAAAATACTCAGTGATTTAATTAAAAATGTACCTACAAATGGGAAAACCATTGTGCACTATGCTTCATCTTCCTTTTGTAATTGAACAATACTTAGTCGACTTGGTCCCATATGTTATACACACAGATTTACTTTCTTTTAACTCCTGTTTTATGAATTTTATTTAAGCCATTCTCCAATAATGAACCTTTTTGTTCATTATTTTGCTCTACGAAGGGTGAACTCTTGAGTATCTTTGTAGATAGTCTTTGCTTCCATGTATAAAAGTATTAGGAAAATTATTAGAAGTATTATTAATGAAAGAATGCTAATATTTAAAATCTTTATAACTATTTCCAAATTGTATTTCATGAGGTAGCCCCAATTTTCGTTCTCACAACACATGAGAATTTCCATTCCTCCCTCTCCCGCTGCCAAGTATACAGTCTTTTTCATGTAATTAATATAAATCTAAATTCCCATCTGAAAGATAATCTGCCTCTCTCCTCAGAGATTATTTTGGTTAGAAAAGGTCATAAGTATACTTGGCTCAATAAAAAACATATTGCAGTTTTTGGATTTGTATGCGTCAACAACTCACTTAAAGAACCTTCTTATTGTAGTGACAAAAAAATAAAAATGTAACTTCTACCTTGTATTTTCTTAAAACTGGAGTTCTGCAGTTGATAAGAGGGTGAAATACTCCAAAAAGTTTTGTTGATTATATGCTGATTGTTGATTTGACTCATATATTTTTTCAGCAAATTATCTCCTTAGTATTGTATAGAACTCCTTAGAAAAAAGATGACCTGCCTTCTTTTATTTTTCTGACAGAATTATTATACAAGTCTTATCTCCTCATTAGATTTGTTGCCTCCTTTCAGAAGCAGTAACAGAAAAGTACTAGAATCCTCAGTGATTGTTCCTTTATCTATTCAATATTACATGTTGTGTGCTTTCTAAATGATTTACATTCTAACATATTTAACTTAAAATGCTCTAGCCAGCTCCTCTGTTAACTTTTACTTCTTTTCCGATATCACTTTGAAAAAGTTCTGGCCTCTTTATCTAAAAAAAAATCTAGAATTTATGTTTTCATGCTTTATTTTATCTCTTTGTTTTATCTCAGTTATCCCAGAATACCTTTATGAAGATTATAGCTTGAGGGATCTTAACAAGTAACACAGAGCTTGACATCAAGGGGTGTCAGAAACTGGGTGAATCTGGGAGGCATTTTTAAGAAAACATGAGGAATATATTACTGAGTTTTTAGGTTTGTCTGCTGCCGACCCAAGGAAGGAGACAAAGTTTCAAACAGAATTTAAGGTTCATTAAAGTATGTGCAAGCAGGCCATTTGGCACCTAATTAGGGGGATGCAGGCCTTTTATATTTGGTGGAGAAAGTGTCTCTTTTGGGAGAATTTGGGTGGGGTGGTCATTCTTAGGTCCTTCTGGAAGATTGATTGGTGTCATTCTTCTGAGCTGGTGCAATAGTTGGCTGCTGAGGTAGGCTGTTTCCATAACCTGCTGGCTACACATTGTAGAGCAACAAAACCCATAATAGAGTCCTGCAATACATTCCCACATTATCTTTGGTCATTATGTTGGAGCCGAATGCACCCATCAAGAGCCTTTGAGAGTCTGTACAAATGAAAAATAGAATCTCTGCATTCATTCACATTTTCTATTGTGATACAAAAGATATTAAGAAAGAGCTAACCTGAAGGAAAAGGTCATATTTTTTACCAAGTGCCATTTAAGGAGAGTGTTAGATTCCCCAGAATGTTTGGGGTTCTTGATTTGGAAAGCATGCAAAGAGTGAGCCAGAAATGCTTTGAGTATCCAAAAGGGATTTATTGGAGCCTCAGAGTGGTCTAGTGCACTAAAGGAATGCACTAACCTTAGTGGGAGGGCTACTGGTTTTTTATAGTAGGGTGCGGGGAGTTGCTGGTCTTAAGGAATCTAGGAGGAGGGTGGACCTTCAGATTCAGGGCTTGGTACTGCTGCTGTTATGGCTCTCTCTGGAACAAACCAAACAGGCACTCTTTGGAAGTATTTTAGGCAGATTTGTTATATGAAGGCTCAGCAGGGATCCTTCCCCAAAGACTGAGCACAGGCTTCAGGTTAGGGTACACTTATATAGGTTAGAGCAAGAGCGAGAAGAGAGAGATGTAAATTAGAGTGGGAGGTTTCAAGCATGGGTAGTTCTTTGTCTGTTGATGACTTCAATTGCCTGCAACATTTCAGTAAGCTTAGATCACAGGATGTTTATGACTCTGCTAGCTTGGGTGGTCTTTATGGCTGCCTTCATGACTGCAGGGAAGCAGCAGACAGGACTTTTTCCCTCACACTGCCATTTACTCAGAGTCCCAAGAAGTTTTTTGTGTTTAAACAAAGAGTCTGTTAAGAAATCCATTAAGATGTTAATATAAGACATTAGTCAAAACAATATGAGGTTCATTATCATAAAAGACTAAAAAGGGCCTTGGGTCAAAAGACATTATCAGGAAGGACTAAGACAAAGGCCTGATGAGAATTCTATTGAGGTCAGGAAACTCCAATGAATTCTGGGGCAGGTGTGGCAGGGCATCAGGAAGGCTTGGGTGGGCAAGGTCAGGGAAAAATAAAGAGCACAATGAAAGTATTTGCAGACTCCTTACTCCACCATTTGGCTCTTTTGTTGCTTTGATTCCATGATGAGGATTTCATGAACCCTTTTGCATTTGCTTGTTACTGAATTCAATTAATGTTTTGAGAGACCACTAAATGTTTTGAGAGCCTTGTACTGTACCCTGGAGATGTTAACAAGCACATAAATAAATAAAGAAGATTCCTTCTGGGGTGGATAGTCTACTGGGAAATAAAAACAAGTCAAAACTAATTCCGATGTCATGGTGTAAGATGGATGTCAAATTACACCCCAAGCAAGCCCAGGCAAGAAGGAGGTCTTTAAGAGAAAGTGGTATTGGTGGCTGAGATCATTGGGACAGAAGTGGGCCCAGGGAGAGAATGAGAGTACTTTCTATCAAAGGATGATCATATAGGCAGGGACAGGAGTTGAAGAGATCGTCATTCACTCTGAGACCTACAGGAATTCAGTCGTTCTGGAGAATGAGGATGAGGCTATAACTAGAGGAGGCAAGGGGAGTTTAGAGAGTGGTACAAAATAAAACTGAAAATTGCCAAGTAAGGACACATTCTGCTGAGTCTCATTAAGGAATTAGCACATGATCCTGAGGCAAGGAGAAGATGAAAGGATTTGCATTTTAAAAGATTATTCAGACCATCAGGTGCAAAGTGGTTTTCAGAAGGCCAGCTGGAGGCTGAGAGCCTAAATAGAAAGCAGTCCTGTGTCTCAGGACTGGAATGATGATGGCTCTTATGGGGGTAATGGCTCAAGAGAAGGTGTGTAGATTTGAGTTATTAAGAAGATAGTCATTTTTGATAAATTATGACTTGAGGTTACCATTTTCCTCATGTTCCTGTTGATTTGTTGATGTAGGTTGGGATTATGGCAAGTCTTTTCAGTCTGGAAACTCCTGCTTAAATCCTGGAGAACATATTTATATTACTGGGTTAAAAAGTTCCTCTCCCTCACTATCTGTGTTCCATATGCTTGGGACTATCATGAATTGATTATTTAATGCCTTTATCTTGTTCCTGCTCTTTACCATTTCTCAATGCCTCTTCTTTTTTGGTAGAAAAACTTAGCCCGACGTAAAAGTTAGTCTGCCCGGAATTTTCCACGGTACCGTGGAGGCTACAACTATGTCCTGTTCTACAGAGATTTCAGCCCTGTCCTGTTATTGTGACTAAGGACATACCAGCATCGCCTCCCTACTCTGCAGCTGTACGTGACTGATAAGAGTTGCCAGCAGAAACCACACATAACCAAGGAGATGAATCAGTACTTCAGAGTATAAAAGGAGCTCCCCTAAGACCCCCTAGCCCCCGATTGCTCAACTGTGGGTGAAAATACCCCTGAGCCAGCACCCTTGCTTGCAATAAAGTGCTGTTTTCTCTACCTTTTGAGTGCCCGGATGTCAGTCTTCTCACTGTCTGGAGGCTCTGCCAAAACACTTTCATTTTCCAGGACTTACTTTCTGCAGATTTCTTCATTTTTGTCTTTCAAACACAGCATAAATATTTGTATTTCAGTTATTACATTTGACATTTCTAGGAGATCTTTCCTTTCCTCCAGTTTCTATTTATGGTACTTAGTTCATATGTCATGAATGCAGAGTTTTGTTCTGTCATGAGGATGTAATTGTAGTGTTAGCATTTTCTTATTCTCTTTGTACTGCAACATTTTGTTTCAGTTCTCTCTTTTGGGTTGCTTTGGCTCTTCTTCAGTAATGAGCTTTTCTCAAGTACTTTGTGATACATTTTTTTCTTTTTCTTTTTCCTCACTGTGAGCGAAACGTTTAAATCTCTGATTGGCAGTTGAGAATTTGGGAGACATCCTAGTGATACCTGTGCTACTTCCCCAGTGCAGGCAGTTAAGGCTAGTTTATTTTCACTCTTCCTGCTTTCTTTCTTTAATGGATTTTTTCCCCTGGGTTTTTAGAATCTCTGAGTTTCAGAACAAGATGTGGTATGCACTTCTGCCTTAGTTCACCTTGATTTTGTTGATGATTTCTAAGTACAAAGAGCAGTTTTAGAAATGTCTGAATATTGTTACCTCAAAGTCAGAAGTCTTTAATTATTTTTAAGCATTTATTTAGCCACTGCATTCCCTGCTAATCCAGTAAAATGAAGGGTACAAATGAATAGATGTTTTCTTAGAAAGTTTAGAAGATATTCTGAGGTATTTTATGTGTTTTCAGATCTGATGGCTTTCAGATGAAAGGCACAACATCAACCGTTTTACTTTTCAGATGGTTCTTTTTAAATTGATAATACGTTTTCAATTACTGTGTAAACACGGATGATAAAAAGGTTTCTTTTTTTTAATTAAAAAAGCTGTGATGGAAGTTAGCGGGAGTTACCTTTCTGCGCTGTTCTCCTTGACTGTCCTTTTTTCATTTAGACTGTAGTTAAAGTACCTGCCATCAAAAATAATACCAGTGACCCAGGCTTTCTTATCCAGTCCCTGATAGTGGAGACGGGAACAACTAAAGGACTCCTCATGTCGCAGGAAAAAGGATGTGGCCACAACAACCTGGATATTTGGATAGCAGAGTTGTTTTCTTGTTGGATTGAAACCTGGTTTATTTTTCTCTTTGACTATGTTTTCTAATTTCTCACTAGTCTTTTTATCCGTCTATTGTCTATAATAATTACAGATGATTTCACTGTGTTTTAAGATAAAGGAGTTATACATATTCACAATTTAATATGAAAAGAAAACCCAAGTTTTCGTCAGTTATATTTCACAGTGTATGACGTGCACTTTTTTGACCCAAATTTAGTGAGGGAAAAATCAGAATGCTCATTCTACACAGGTAATCCTAATTCTGCATCTATATAAATGTATTTAATTCATGTATTTATGCTTGTGAGTTAAGAGTGTAACTCTAGAAAGCAATGGTGATATCCATATGCAAAATAATACGCTGGAATACGATCATTGGTGTTACTGAATTTATGACAAACTTGCTACAAAAGCAATTTTGACCAAGGATTCGATAAAATGAAACGAAGAGCGACTTGTTGTCCCCAGAGTAAGTGACTCTGACTTGATAAGACAGGTGATGCCGACTTCATTACCGTACGATGAACAGTGCGACATTTCTCTTCCTACACTTTAGGCCGAAGCTAGCAACCTAGCTGGTATTTTCACAAAAATACAGACACTGCAAGCTTGAAGCGCACAGTGATTAAATATGCTAATGAGCATGGTGCGCGCGCGCACACACACACCTGTATTTGCATCCTGCCTTATAGTAGCTCATGAACCAAAGTTCCATATTGAATTGACATCTGCAATATCTTGAGGTAATCTGTCAGGGTACTTTGCTCTTAAAATGAAGAAATAAAATAGCAATAAACATTTATTAAGAGGAATTCTCTCTACTGTAAAACTCAGAATGAATATAATTGTGAAAGAAGCCCAGAGCACCACAATGAATACGAGGCTGAAATTTGAGCCACATGGTAACAAGTCCATTACAAGAGCAATGTGTCTGTATGTGCCAACCAGTTTGTAGTCAGGGCCCGGCTGAGCAAAAATGTTAACTGAGAGTCAGAATTGGGAATGATGATACAAAATGGGCCGATTGCTTCTACTAATCACCGACTTCCACTTTCAGTTTAAGCAACACAGCCTCATGATTGATGTTCAAAGTACCTACACCTGTTCCTACTTGGTGATGAGATGAAAATAGGAAGGGATGGATGAGATCATTCGCGACACTACTTTTCCTAGGTCTCTAATTTCTAACTTTTTCTGTAGGCAGAGGAAGCATTTTACCGAAGACAAGAGTTCTTTTGTTTCCTCGCTATTGCATTATTTATTCACTCATTGGTATCTTGATGAACCTACTGTTTCAGAAGTAAATGGGATGACGTTTTTCCATTTGCGAAATCGCTGGTTAGTGAAGGGGAAAGTTAAATAATCACATTTCTCTTGGAATGATGCTCTTGTGCAAGACAATTATATAGGTACTCGAGCCTAAATGCTTTAAATGGAACTAAAAGTCAAATAAATTCAGCACCTCAAAAAAAGTTACAGGAATTAAAAAATGGGCAGAAAATGCAGGATCTGAGTCTGAAGAGATTGGTGGTTCCATGGGGAGAAGGAGCGTATATATACCAAGGAGTGGAGACTGGTTTGAGAACAATAGCCCGTGGGTCATTTTTGTTGTGCTTGTCACTTGTTTTGCTAATAGAAGTAATTATGCAATAAATCCCTTGGTTAATACATATTTTTCATATTTAAGTTTGAACAGTTTTAAGCAGAGACTTCCAAGAGTAAAATTATTGGATCAAAGGCATGAACATTAGAAATTCTCTGATACATATTTCAAATGGATTTTCAGACATAACTGCCAGCACCCACACCCACAGAGTCTGAGACGCTGCTTTCACTAGCACCTCCTGAGGCTGCATGGACTGATTTTTCTATCAGGAGAATGTAGGCAAGTAGATTTGATTAAAAGCCATGGAGGTTGAATATTTTCTCAGTCATTAATGACTATTTTCTTTGTTCTAAACCATCCTTCTGTACCCTGGGCCTGTTAACTTTTGGAGACCTAGAGAGTCTCTTGATTTATAACTCATGGGGAACAACTGGTAATATTTCTTATTGTTACAAATTATCTCAATTTCTTTTAAAATTTTGGTTATGATTTTTATGAAGATTGGGGGAATGAGCTATTGTAAGGGAATAGATACAGAGTAGTGGAAACATGGAATAAAAGAGACACAGAAATCTAATGAGAAGAAGAAATCTAATGAGATTTCCAGTAGGAAGAAATATTGTAGAAATACAATGGAATTAGTTCTATTTACTCTCCCACCCATCTATCCATGGGGATGGATAGAATACATTAGTATTATACTAAGGGTATAATAGCATATTTCATAATGTTAATTGCTCCTTAGAAGATAATCATAGCATCATTAATTGTAAGGTATAAATTGCATCATAGGTCACAGTCTAGTGTGTCACTTCTAAGTAATTAGTCACCCATGATCGTTATCACAGCAAGTTTTTACATGTACTTAGCATATTTGTAGAAGGTGGATGAAGGCTTCTCTTTTCTAAATGTCTCATGGGTACTCTTTGTCTGCATAAAAACATTCTATTTGTCTTAAAATAATACCTACTTCTCCCATTGTTCACCTAGAGAGCCTTATAAAATGATGCAGAAGAGGGAAGCTCTAAGACAGATTTCAGTTACTTGCTTATTTTTCTGTCACCAAATTAAGTGTCTGTCATTATAGCTCTAACTTCCTCAATAAAAACAAACATCGTGAGAATGTGATTCAAATGAGTCAAATTAACAGCACAAAGAATCCTCTCTTGTGTTATGTCCTACTGGCTACCTTGATACTGGTACCAGGCAGAAGGAATCAAACTAGTGTTCCACTTCCTTTCTCTGTCTTCTCCTCTGTCCCACATCCTATGCATCTTCTTAGTGCATAATTCTTTCTGTCATGGCAAACAGAACAGAAAAGGAAACATTCTTTCTTATTAGTCAAGGAAAAGCACAAAAGCCATTGGTTCCCCAACATGGCGGCATGTTGACCTAAGCAGAGCTTTCATTGTAGACGCTCCAGGCTACCCCCAAGTGTTCCTTTGTGGTGTACAGTCTAGGTCCCAGATTTCTCAGCTTCCCACATGACTTGGTGGCAGTAAAAGTTGAAAGTAACTGGTTTGGGGCTCCATACCTCTATATAGTCGTGCGTGCTGACCATTAAAGTGACTGTAGCTCCCAGCTGAACACAGCTCTGATGAGAGAGGGTGTGTATGCTCTAGAAGGAAATGGGCATACATTGGAGAAAATTTTACTTTGTTAAGGAAAAATGTCAAGTCAGGGCTTTCAGGTGGAAGTTAGCATCACAAAGTCATAGTGTTTTTAAAATAGAGGTAGTTCTTAATTCTCATGATAAAGTTGTCAGGTGAGATGGTGTTCCTGTCACTTTCTGATTGAAAATAAAATGCTACCGATTTTTGTGTTGGAGGTTGGTTGCTTTTACCAACAGTTCATGATCAAGCATCTTTCCATACCCCTCAAATTGTAAATAAGCCATCCAACATAGAGAATTTGCAAATCATGAAAATATCAGATTTCGTCATTGTCACAAACTATCATTGATACTAACGATCACAAGATGATCACCGAAATTTGCACATGAGCATGATTATGGATATGATTTTGATTCCAATTTTGCTATGTGACCTGCAAGAGTGTATGTCTATGCTGTATGAGTGTATGTCTATGCCATATGAGTGTATGTCTATGCCGTATGGGCTTGAGTCCAAGATTGATTTTATTCACATGTAGAAAGTGAGACCATAGTTGTTTCATTTATTTTTGGCCTATCTAGTGGCTTTCTTTATTTTCAAGGAAGTTAATCAGAGATAAAGGAACACTTTTGGATGAAACAAGTAATTACTCTCAATTTTAACAATAGTTTAATTTTATTCAAGAGTTAAACACATTTATTTAATATATTTAATAATTTAAAAATTAGTGTATATTTTTAAAATTATGCAATCTTGGAAAGCTTTAAACATGTACAAAGAAAGAAGATAGAACTAAAAAATCTCCATGCACACTTCATTCAATATTCAGCCTCTGATTTCATCTATATCCCTACCACTCTTCTCAACCCTGCTTGATTTGCCACTGTTTTCACAGTTTTTAGGGTAAAAAATACAGACATCGGAATGCATAGAATTTTGATATATATGTATATATGCATATATATATTCCAAAATATTTCACTCTTACTAATTCCCAGTCAATTCTCAACATTCAGATGGATCCACTATTCTTACGTTTTACACCCATGATTGTTTTTGTTTGTTTCTAGAATTTCAGATGTGAGGAAATGTGCATGTATATTCTTCCACTTCGCTTGAATGCAGAGGGAGTTTCCATAAATCAGTATGTCCTTCCTTACAAAGCTCTATCATATCCAGTGAGGACACACACATGGGTTTGTCAGCTAGGAGCTCCTCAGTGAGACAGACTCCTCTCTGCCAAGTTCACTATGTTGAGCTGTTCTTTTTCAGGGTCTCAAGTTTTGCTCTCATGACAACATCTAAAGCATGAGAGAAGGGTATTGAAAACATTTATAGTTTTTAACTCAGTCTGGATAAATAAAATTAGCATTCAGATACACAAATGAAACATGTGAAAGCAACAATGGCATTTGTCTTTGAAATCTCCTAAATCTACCGACTCCTAAATCTTTCTAATTTTATTTTTACTAAACCAATTGATGCCCTGAAGTTCTTTCTAGATCAGGAATAGATAGTTGAGTATGAGATTTTCATATTGTTTTTCTTAATGGAATGAACAAAAAGACATTAAAGAAAAAAGGATTCGTTACATTTTTTGTTACATTTTTGTCCCTAAAGCAAAGTGCTGGACACATTTTATCAAAATAATAAGTGTGTTTAACTTGGCAAAGGAGAGTCAGTAGGACTTGTTGACTTATGACCAACTCATGTAAATCTTTGACTCACAGGAGTGGGCGTAGGGTTGAACGGGAGTGTTGATTTTGTTCATCTATCTATAGTTAGAAAACTACTGGCCACATTCTTTTTAAGTGCTTATTATTATTATGCATGCTGAAAGACTTCACTTGAGTTCTTACCATTTTGTATTCAGAAAAGGACTCCAAAAGACCTGAGAAGACTTCTGCATTTATTTTCCAGGAGCTAGCCTGTGTTCATAATTACCTAATGGCCTTTAGTGCATTCACAGAATAATAACAACAGTGACAGATACCAGATAGCATTTGCATAGGGCTGCAAAGTTGAGGAAGTCCCGACCTCTCTTGGGCAATTGACATTCTGATCATCACCATCTGGTTGACACTGGGCTCCCTTGGCTTATTGGCATGTTGTGATCTGCCTTCTCACTCCACTCTGTCTTCTCTAATTGGATTTTTCTCCAGAGCTTAAGTGTAATTATTATTCAAGGTTCTTAAGGATCAGTAGACTAGGAATGAGAAAATAAGAATTCTAGTCTTGGATTCACATTTTAAACAATGATAGTAGATGCCATTAAATCTCTCAAGCTCTTGTTTCTTCACTATAAAATGGGCATTTTCGTATTTTCTTTGTGAATTCTGAGGGTCCTTGTCAGCATCAATTAATAGAACATTTCTCCTCATGGAAAACATATCAAGTTCTTTAAATCAGAGTGCAGTTTTCAGGACTGTCATCTATAATCCTACACACTCATCTCTTTCCACAGCTCCCCTCTCTTTTATGTTTTGATGATTCCTAAATTTAAAACTATTTTTTTTCTATTTTGGTCCAAATTTTAATTTTTGTTACAGTTCCAAAGTACATATGTTAAGTGCAATGTTGAAGGATCAGTTTAAACATAGAAGCGGGTGCAGATGTCCAGAAGCTAAGATGTCTCGCTTGAGAAGGGTGAGGTTTCTCTTGGTGTATGTCTGTAATGTTAAAGATGTCAATGTGCCCACTTTAGATTTTAAGTTGACAATTGCCCTATTGCTAAATCACATGGCATTACATGATATGGTCAAAAAGTGCCATGACTGTAAGAATTTGTGATCCTCTTCCTAGTTATTTGTAAATCTTGAATGGGAGACTAGATGCAGAGGAGTAGATTGTGCTCTGATTTATATTTTCAAAAGGATCCTAACAGTAGCCTATACAATAAGGAAATAAATGAACATACTGTTCCTATAAATACTTTAGTATTTTACCCATTTAATTATCCGATTATCTCTTAGGGAAAAAATCTTAGTCTACTAAAAGAAAGTATTTGCTATGTTTTTGAGTTGTCTTTTTCCAAATCAATTGTTCAGGAAGAAGCGCGTGTTTTGAAGAGAATAGCTGATCCTTTCTGAATTTTGAGCATCAAGAAAGGCTTAGTGTGGCAATAGATTATGTAATTGTGTACAGAAAAGGAGACCTTTGGAAAAATAACCTATTTTACAGTTTATAATAACTCAGATAGGGACTGATATGAGCCCAAAAGTATTGTGGCTTTTAGGAACTCGAGAAATAGACAGTTTCTCAATTTTGGTTCTGTAGCTGTAATAAGAATTATCTCAAACATGAAGAAAAGGGGAAATCAAGATTATTCCCTCTTGTGGCAGAAATAGCCTTATATTTTTATATAGCTTAGACATTTTTAGTCGATATATAATGTACCTACGAAGAATGCATAAAACATCCATGTACAGTTCCATGATTTTTCTGTTAACTTTTGCCCATTTGATCTTGCACACCTATTTTTCTTGGAATTTTTAATAAAAAATGTAATATCCAGAATTTATAAGGAACTCAACAACAGAACGTCAAATAAAAATGGGCAACGGACTTGAAGAAGATTCCAGAGAAGACATGTCCATGACCAGTAAGCACAGGTGAGCATGCTCAACAGCACCAGTTATTAGGGAATATCATATCAAAAGTAACAGATTTCCATTTAATACCAACTAGGATGGCTAAGACCAAATAAACAATAACAAGAACCTAAATAAATAAGAAAGAAGATAGGAAATCACAAATGTGGTCAAGGATGAGGAGGAGGCTATATAGGCTCATTTAAAAAGGTTCTGTGAGGTTCTGGATCCTTAGGGCATCAGAGACCATACCGGCCCAGCATGTCAGTCTTTCAATGACTGCTCTTTTTATCCACATTTACAACACAGTTTATCAGTCAATGCTTCAATGACTTCAGTGCTTCAATGCTTCAAGGAAAAATGGACAAAAAAGGACCTTTAATAAGCAAGGCCACCCCCCCCACCGCCCCCATGCTTTCCATATTTTTAAGAATTAGAGTCCTCACATTCTCTCATCCTGGGTATGTCTCTAATTATGTAAGTTGATGTCCCTCCCAGTGTTTCTAGTTTTTCTTGGCGATATGGCTATATTGTTAAAAACTGTCCTACCCCAGCCAACACTGCATGAGGTCCCACTGTCTTTTTGTTATTGTCATACACAGTTATTTATTTTTGTTGTGCCAAATATGTGAGAATAACTGATTTTTACTGTGGACTGTAAGAATACAGGCCTGTATGAGCTGGAGAATAAAAATGCTATGAAAATAACTTGTAGGAAACAACTTCATCCTCAGAAGTAATTCTATAGGGTAATTCTGTCATGATAAGTTCACGAAAATGGAATCTTTTAGTATTTGCGGTTTTGAAGGAGGAGAAATGCAGGCAAGAAGAAAGGCGACCCTTTACAGTTCACATAATAAGATATACCATAGAGAGTTACAGAGCAGAAATTTATTTGTTGTTCTTCTTTTTAACACTTTCGGGTGGCAGTCATTTTGGGGAAGATACTACTCGGTGTTACTGATTATGACATTTTAGGAAGGTTTACCCTTCTTGTATATTTTCTGCTAGATTGGAAACAGTTGCCTTGTCTATTTATTTTTTCCCTCCTTTATCCTCACAGCATAATGCTCAGTGGTCCTCTCTGTTTTTCATTGTGTTACTGAATATACAAGCCTGGATGAATGTTGAACAGGCCTGGCCAGCCCTGGGAAGAAAGAAGAAATGAATAACTGCAGAAGTGAGTTTAGGAATTAGGATGTGAAATGAGATCTCAGCGCCCTTGGTTAAATCTTGCAGAGATAATCTGTAAATGAGGAAAACACAATGTACAGTCCGACATGTACACGAAAGTGGAAGAATACATGAGAGCCCCACACGCTGAGTGCTGGCATTTCATTTTACACAACTTTAACCTGAAAAAGATAAGGAAATATCAGAAACATTTGTTGTATAATTGGAATTTAAGGGATTTAATAGGCACTTGAATTTTCACTGCTCTAGGTTTATCCTCCTAGCTTTGGAGGATTTACTGAAATAAATGAACACCTGAACAGTCCATCTTTTCCTCCTGCTAAGGCCGTATTTGAGCAAGTGTATTTTCAACTATAGTGGAAAGTAAACCATCATGAATATGAGACTCTAGCCAGCTAAGTGCCAAGTCAATTGCCTTGTTTTCCTCTTGTCATCCAGCTACAATACCTTCCCATTTTTTCCCATCACCTGTCAGTGAGGAAATTGCAACTGTTAAAATATTCTAATAGCATGAAATTTTAGCTGACAGTTAAAATTTAAGAAGAAAATATTCTTTTCTTTTTTTTTTTAATCATAACCAAGTGTGGAGAGTTTGAAGATGGTAAAAAAAGAAGGAAGTTTATTTGTAGAGATGCTCATTTCCTGACATTTAGAAAGAATGTGCCTCTTAATAGTCATCCTGCTGGTTGTCCAAATGAGCTTCCTTACAGCAGCCCTGAGCATATCTCACCCCCTTTGATGAAACTGCATGCAGGTCTGATAGAACTGGGGCCTGAGGCTATAAATACAGGAAACATACTCCTCTTGTATCATGATTCTGCCTGGAACTTTCTAGATCCCTTTGAAAGCTGGCTGTTTAATGGGCAGGAGTCCTGGAGCAGTGATACAGCATGAGCATTTATCAGAGCAGGAACTTGGAGTAATTGCTGTTTTCAATTCTTTGGAGCCAGAGCCTTCAACAATGTAACTTCAGGTGCTCAGAGGCTGGCAGCAGTGGGTAGGAATGGGTCAGCTGGTATTTATATCCCAGTTGGAGGACCTCACAGCCCATGCTGCCTAATGGGGCCTCCAGCCTCTTGCAGACTTTGAGCGCCTGTGCCCAGAGGCTGTCTGATGTGGACTAAGAAACAAAACCCTTCTTCTTTTCCAAACATGGCTGCTTCCACAAGAGGGTCCTCTGAGCCTTTGGCTCACTGGGACAGCCTGCATTTTTAGTGTAAAATCCCCATGGATGTGGAGAACATTCTGTTTGTTCATTTATTCATTCATATTTTTAAGGAAAGGTGCGGGCAGGCAGGAAGGCGAGTAGGCAGGCAGGAAGGCGAGTAGGCAGGCAGGCAGGCAGGCAGGCAGGCAGGCAGGCAGGCAGTTGTTCACACGGGTTGTTTCCCCTTGGACTCAGAACTTGAATGCAGGGGTGTGTGGTCTACGTTCCTTCGGAAGCAATTACCCAACCCTTCCTCCCCTGGGGTGCACCGAGAACGTTTTAGTTGTAAAAAACCAAACAAACAGCACTTCTTTTCCTTACCGGGGACTTTACAGGAATGCATTCATGTTCTGCTCCCTTTCTGGATTCAGAATTCTCATTTCCATCCAACCAGGGAAACATTTTTGCATGAGACTAAGTTAACTTTGGCGGATTCCTTGTATTTGAGTTTCCACAGGAGAGTCTGCTGTTCCTGGCTCCCCGCCCTTCCCACACACAGTCACATGTGGGTTCTGTCTACTCTTGTAGGTGGTGGTCAATGGTCCCCCAAAACCGTCCAGTCCCAGTGAAACTTGGTTTGGCACTTTATTTTGCCTGACCTGAACCACATGCTCTTTTCGGTTCCCTCTGAGATTTCTACTAAATAATTACTTAGATAAAAAATTCTCTTGGTTCTCAAAGGTAAGCAGATAATATACTTATTAATATTTAATCTAACATTAACTCCAAACAGTCTAATTTGGGAGAAATTTTATTTGACAGAGTTTTGGTAATGCTGTTTTCCAATGTTAATTTAAGCCTTTTCAATTTTTGATTGTCATGCTTCTCTAACCACTCTCTTCTGGGTGTAGGAATCTCAAATTTTGGGCAAAATGGTTGATTTCAGGGTCAAGGCAGCAAAAGTAAAAGGCTTAAATTTCAGGCTTAACGTCTCTTCTGTATGAGTCTTCCTAAGCACCAGTCTCTGCCTGTGAAAGTAGACAGTCCCCAGACGAGAAGCCGTCTGCAAAATACTCAACCAGTACGCCTCAAAAGTGTCATGATCGTGAATTAGGAACAAAAATGACAACCTCACAGGTTGATGCAAGTGAGAAGAGACTTGGCCACTGTGAGAGCCTATCTTGGGGTTGAGAGCAGAACAGGTGCTAGAGAAAGATGATGAACTTGGAATCAATTCTAATGTGTATTCAAGTAATATGCCTAGTTAATGACCTAAATGTAAGTTGTTACCACTAGGGGCTTCTAAGCAAATGTATGGGAACCCTGTCCTATTTTTATAATTTTTCTGTAAGTCTAAATATTTTTTCAAAGAAAAAAGTAAATATGTATCTATGAGTGTGTATGTATGTGTATATACATATATGCATGTTATGTATTATATGTTCATTGATTCATTACAACTAAAATTAGATGAATGAAATTTGCCCAAGCTTCAGTCCTAAATAGAGAGGCAATCTGGGGCCACCTTTGGTGAATCGCGGGTGGCATTTTCTGTAAGAAAGAAAATATATTTTAACTGTGCCAGATTCCCCACAGACTTGAATAACATGATGTGACTGGTATGGGTCCATGGAGATATTTATGAAGGTGTCCTGTTTCTCATTTGACTCAATGTATGCCCAGACTGCATCCATGCAATTCTCATCCATTCAGCAGTGGTTCATTAAGTCTGCTCCTCATGGCCATCTGTTACGTATCTTCACACATCATTATTAAAATATAAAAAATGAGCTGATTTTTAAAGGAGGACATTAACCAGTAAGTGGGTCTAACTCAGGTCTAAGGTATAGCTGCCAGGATTAGCCTGCTTTCACTTTTCTCATCAGTTTCTCTGACAGTCGTTGTCTTTCTCCAGAAGGTTAGAGATCCTTTGATTGTCTTCCTTCCTCCCCGTAAGTTGCAGTCTCCAAAACCCAGCCTTGTGGGGAGTCGCCTGGCTGCCTTGTTGGGTCGGATGGAAAGAAAGCAGAGTTGCACCTCCTTTGAGTGTCCTGCACTCAGACATCCTCTTGATCAGCTTCAGACACGTCATTTCAGGGGTGTTCCTCGAGGTAGAGACAGATCGATGAGACAGACAGGTGGACCGACGATGCGGATGGCAGTATCTCAGTGGTCAGTTGAGATCACTGCTGTTTCTTTTCATCATCAGAGTCATCATGAAAAATCCATCAAACATTTTGTTTGTTCCTACTAGGTCCTCAACTCTGGAGGTAAAACCAATGAAAACACATGTTCTTTGTCCGAGAGAGCCTCCATTTTAGTGAGAAAGGAAAAAAATCAACAGTAATTCAGAGCCTGGAGAAGATCCATGGTAAAACAAGGAGCTCTGAGGGCCACGGTGCTGTTGGAGAAGTGTGGGGAGCCTCCCCGTGAGTGATATTGGTGATTTCTGCCACAGCTCCATTAATGACCGAGCCGCCAACACCTGGCCACTGCGAGGTCTGCTGTGACTAATACTGATGCAGGGCTGCTGGGGTTTGGTGGTGAAAGTTTCCAGAAAGAATTCTTGAGATGTCAAAGAGGAGCAGTTCTATAAGTTTATCGGAGAGAGTGAGGGACAGATATGATGAGAGGTGGGGGTACAGCTCCGGTGGGCAGAAGGCTGTGCTGGCTGGGGGCCATCAGACTGATGCCCGTGGGAGGGGACTGTTGGGCTCTCACCTTTCCTGTGCCTGCAGGTATGCAGAGAACAGGGCCAGCAGTCAGCAGGAAGTTGGAGAGCAGAAGCAGTGGGGATTTTGCAGATGTTCTCTGTCTGTGAAGGGGCCTGTCGCAGGCTGGTGATCTCAGCTCCTTGTTTTGCGAGAACCTTAGGTTGGCGAAGGGGTTATAGGAGCTTTCCAGGGGTGAACAAGGTGCGCTCCGGCCTCTAGCGCCCTGGAGCTGGTCCGTCGGGTGAGGTCCCGTCCATTCCAAGGCCCCCAAGACTTGTCCTGGAATCCTGGTCTGCAAGAACCTGGAGAGCGCTGTATGCACGGTCTATACTTCCCCTACAATACTCATGGTTTTCCACACCTCTTTGACCCAAAGATACCTCTACCCACAGCCATTTGAGGAGTGGCCATGAAGCGGGGGAGGCTGAGCGAGACACCTGATGAGACGCGGGGTCCATCCAGAAATCCATTAAGAGAGCCGTTTGGTCAGGGTCACACAGCAGGTTGATTCAAAGCAGAACAGCGAGTTGAAGGCCCTGCGGGCCGGGAAAGTGACTTCAGGGGCAGGCACAGGTGTGTATACAACTTGCGCTGCCGGCCTCTCACTCAGGTAGATGGATTCTTGTACACACCTGAGGGGCGGGGCTTCTCCTTAGTGGGCGTGTCCAGTTACCTGGAGTATCTAGGGGCGTGTCCTAGACTCGGGTTGCTAAGAGGTGGGGGTCCTTGCTCTTCGAAGGGGATCTTTTCTCTTACAAGACTAAGGTTTTGCCTGTTTTCTGCTGCTGTATCTGCATACTGCCCTATAGATTTTATGCTTAAAATGATGTGTCAATGATGTGGGAACATCATTGACATTGGAGCAGAGTTCCAGGGACCCCCCCGCAACATTTCCAATCGCCTTGTTTTGATCTGCTCAGGCCACTCTCTAAGGCCATATTTGTATTCACTTTTCTATCCCCCTGCAAGGACTTTGGCATCTGTACACTGTGTGACCTGGGAGACGGTCTGACATCATCCTTAATAAATGTCAGATGTGAAATCTGATGTCCAGTGCCCATCAACTGAATGTGAACTACTTTCTCCTGAAACGTTTCTCAGCATAGCTGTAGCAGAAAGCAGCAACTTGAAGCAAGCGCTTGAATGAAATGGTTCTTCTGGGGCAGCAGGTACCTCCCAGGTCAGCAGCTGCTGTTCCATCCTTTGCCCTCACTCTGTTCCAGATCCCTCCTGGTCTGTCAGAGCTGTGGTTTCCCTGAAACATTCACTGGACATTCCTTTACCAGGGCGCAGCACAGGAGAAAGTGAGGAACATGTTTGTGAGGATTTTTTACTAACATAAACTGGTGTGTGTTCTAGTGAGCCTCCTGATACAGTCAAAGAAAATGAAAAACTAAACACTATCATGAATTACAGCTAAATGCAGCGGGAGGCATTAGAAGTACTTGTTTGGCACTGTTTTGTTTTGGCAGAGAAAACAGAGTTTTGGGGGCTGTTATTAATTCGATGATGTTATGCAATGTTTTTGTTTTTTCATTAAGTCATGTCCTGCTCAATTAGATAAGGAGTTGTATATGAAATTGGAAATAAAGCCAAATTGGCGATGGTTTATTAAAAATAAAATGCTTTGACTGTTCCCTGTATTTTGCTTAACCATTTTCAGAATGTATTTTGGCAAGCTTTTTGCTTCAGTTCTTTAAGCTCTTGCATTGAAAAGAATTTAGTCAAAAAATGTTCCGGAATTTACACTGGCTTTTCAAAATACCAACTCAGTACAAAAGAACAGAGATAACCTGTAGTTTCTGTGGTTGCTTTTGAGAAACTTTTAAACAGTGTTTCTTTCAATAATGAGTTTGACAAATGGGGGTGAAGTTGATGCCCACAGGGCTTGATTCTGAATTGAAATAATAAAATCAGATCTGAAAAAGCAGTTCAACATCAAAGTAATTGAGTGCTTTTATTTAGAAGCCAAGCAGGTGTCCTCTGTGAGGAAGAGCTGTTTCCAGATGTACCAGGTCAGAGAGGCAATGCGTTTCCCTTCTTTCAGTGACGTGCAAGTGTGAAGATGCTCTCAGAAATCTGTGCCCGCCTACACACAACTGCACACACTGACTCCTCAGTGTGAACACACGTACAGGGCTGCCTTGTTGTCCATTTCCTTAAGTTGCAGTAAGTCCATTTCAAAATAAAATATTGATTCCTGAAATACATTTTTTTCTTTTATTTTATATTTTAAAGAGTGGAGGGAATGGCCCTGATCACTAATATACGATTCCTGACATGAAATCATGACATGACATCATCTAATTCATCAAACATAATTTGGAGAAAACTGTGTTTCAGTTTCTTCTGCTGCTGCTGGTGTGTGTGTGTGTGTGTGTGTGTGTGTGTGTGTGTGTGTGTGTGTGTGTGTGGGTGTCGGAGTTGCTGAGATGGGAAGGACTTAGCAAATGCAAAACCTTGACAAATGAAATCTAGCAACAAAGTCTATGCATCCAACCCCCTCCGAATATAAGCGAATTCTGCCACTGTTCTCCAGAATGTAGGCATACCAACATCCTGCCCCTTTCTCTGGAACATTCCTTGACAGGATCAAATAACACTTACCCCTGTCTGAACAACTCATGACTGTGACTGCTGGTCATTTGTCTTTCACATTCATTTATTCTTCATGCCTATTCATTTATACTTTGTGATTCAGAGGAGTGACCATATTTCCTCCATGTTCTTTCAGTCACTGAGACTATATTCCAAGGCTATTCTGGTAGAGTGATGGTGATGAATTCATCCAGGAAATAGCTCATTTTATCCTCAAATGGCACTCAGCTGGATGGCTGCAGATGGAGATTAATGGATGTGCGTGTGTAACTTAGAAGTCTGCTCCCTAACAGGACCAGCACATTTGGATCTGATGATCCTTTAGTTCACTGATCTCTACACCATCAACAAGCAATGTTGAGCACACCTTCCTAATAAGTGTGCATGTTTGTGAGTGCGTATATGTGTATGTACATATTTATTGTGTATCGTTCACGACATAGATGCAACTCATAAAGGTGCCCCATGGGAGACATCTCTAATATATTATAAAGCAAAAAGAACAGATAATAGAATAGCAAATGAATTCACCTATCAACTGAAGCGTACTTACTGACCACCTATTTTGTGCCAGTACCCTTTCTTCTCAGTGATGGAAGTTCAGAAGTGAGGACACACTCTGACCCTCATAGAGTGGGCACTTTAATGGGCCTATGAACAACAAATACAGAAATATGCCATATGGTACCAGTGATGGCATTTTGAGGAAAAAGCATAGTATATTGTTTCAAGCATGTTGGGTGCTGAGTGGCTATTATTTTGGATTAAATTAAGGACATGTGAGCAAAGACCCCAACAACGGGAAGGAGAGAAGAAAAAAATATGACACACAGGAATGAAAAATGCAGTGTAGAATAAAGATAAATAGAATATATATACTCTCAGTGGATGAGACTATTAAGGAGAATGAGGGCATATATGACATAGTCTTTTTAATGCATTTTAATTTTTTTGAACCATTTTGTCTTATCTTTTGGACTTGTCATTGTTTTAAGTTCACAATGTAGTAGATCAAAGAGAACTTGTACCAGAAATATGAGTTAGCTGTGTAATTGCTTTATCCACACATTTAAAAACAAAATTTCAGTTCGTATTTATTTGTCTGCTTTTAAATATTATGTATACAGTCAATCAAGGTGTGACTTCAAATCTTTTAAGTAACAACCATAAATTTTTATTAGGGTTATTTTATGATAAAAGCTTGCAGTTATTAAAATTTTATATTTGGCATTTTATTATGCGGTCTTAATAGAGAAAGACCTAGAAGGCCAGGCTGAAATCTTTTGAAGTATCTGTATACCACAGTGAAAACACAGAACCAGAAACACACACTAGATTAAATTTGTTAATAATGGCTTTGAACAATTTAAGCAAATCTCAGAAGATCATTTAGACAAGGATATATATCTCATATTAGGGAATCAGAATTCCTTGTAATGTAATAAACCTGCTCCCCCCGCCCCCCCCCCAAAAAAAACCCTCTGCAAATTCTGGAAAAAATTTAAGTTCTTATTGTTGATTTGACCTGTTCAGAGTGTCAGAGAGGCTCTACCAAAATAAAAACATTCAAGCATCTGAAGCAACAATCAAGAAGCAGCATAACACACCTGTTTGTTATGTGTGATTGGTGAAAGTCGCTGCAGACCAGGAGAAGTCTGAACTAGAACACATTTATGAAACCCTTGTACACAGAGAGGCCTGGCTGATTACTAGATGTTATTTTATTTGCTGTAAATTAGTGGCAGAGTCTTGATCTGTTCGCACCAGAATAGTTTTCCAAACAATGCATGTTGATGATGGCGGTAGAGATGGGACGTAGTCTTAGTCCTGTATGTTTTAGTCACTAACAGCTCTTACTATTTCTGTAGCTAGGTAATCATTGCACACCTTTCTGAGAATATGACTCATGTGTGTGTTTCTGTTTTTAAAGTAATTCATCGAAGTCAATCCACATAACAGAAAACTAATCGTTCTGTGGTAAATAGTTGCATTCACCATGTTGTAGAAACATCAATTCTGTCTCCAAAATATTTTCATCACTCCAGAGTAACACAGCTCAGATAGTAATTAGTTTGTCTCCACTCCCTCCCACACCCCCGGGTAACCGCCAATCTGTATTCTGTGTCTATGGATTTATCTATTGGGAAATATTATGTAAATATTATACAATATGTGGCTTTTCCCTTACATAATGTTTTCAAGGTCATCCATGTTGTTGTATATATCAGGACTTCATTCTCTGTCATCACTGAATGATAATATTCCACTGTATGTATATATCACCATTTGTTTATTGATTAATTCATGGTTTTTCACCTCTTTCTACTGTTAACCTTTTTCAATGTAAAGTTATGAGTGTGTGTGTGTGCATGTTTGTTTGAGTAGAACAAATTTGCTTTGAATTATTTATTCTGTGGTCATATGATAATTCTATGTCTAACTTTGAGAGGATCTGCCAACTTGTTTTCTGTCTCAGCAGAACCATTTTACATTCTTACCAGCAGTGTGGGTGGGTCTCCATTCATCTTAGGAACTCAACAGTTTGATTATGAAACTGCCTCCGTGTGGATCTCTTTGTGTTTATTCTACTTTGATTTCTTAGTGCTTCTGGATACTGAGGTTCGTATATGTCAACAAATTTGGGAAGTGTTTGGTCATTGTTTCCCCAAATGTTCCTGCTGCCCTTTCCTCTATTGGTCAATTTGATAGCTCCCCATATAGGTTTTCCATTTGCTTTACAATATTTTCAAACGGTGCCTACCACTTCCACCCTTCACTCTTACTGATTTCTGTGTGAGGGAAAACAAAGCACCTTTCATTGATTTTTAGATGAACCCCACAGAGACTAGAACAGACCAACATAGTGATTTGCAAACTAGATCTGCTCAGCTCCCTCCAGAAGCAACTCCAGGACTCCTGGGGACATGGGCTGCTGTCTTCACAGGAGTGGGTAAGATTAGATCCAGGGGAAAAACCACTAAGCTTTCTTACATTTTATGAAGCTTAATGATGGATTGATTCTCATTCTCTTGGAGGCTCCCAACCTGTGCTTTCAGACTTCTGGACAAGTGTGTCTTGAGAGTTTTGGTATTGTGTTCAGTTGTTAGGCTGGCCCAGGGACAAAAGCAGCAGCGGCCATGCCCGGGAAAGGCCAAGCCCCGGAAAAAGGTGGATGACGTCAGAATAAGGGATGCAACCCCCACACCTGGCTTCACAGGGCCAATCCCAATCGCCATATGGGAAGCCCGCAAAATTCCTCTGCTGAAAGAGCCGGTCCCCCTTTGTTCTGAGCGCGACTTCCAAGCCCGCGACTTCCTGGCCCTCTGCGGACTTGGGAGTTTCGCCCGGGTGTGCAAACCCCAATAAAGCCCTGGCTATTCGACATTTTTTGTCTGATTGAGCTTTTCTCCTTGCGGAGCCCAGAAAAACCTTACATCAGTGTTTCTGAGGAAGAACAAGATTCTAGAGCTGACCATTCCACCCTGTCACTGCTGCCATGTGTGCATGTATTTCTTCAGACACATGTAATGTTCATTTGTTTACAAATACATATTTCACCAGCGTTTTCCCACCTTCCCAAGTAATTCAGCACATGCTTATTAGCCAACTCAATAGGAAAGGTAACTAACTTTTAGGGGCATTATCAACAATCTCTGTGTGGCGGATGTGGTTTGAACAGATTTTTTAATCATCTCCATCTATCCTTGTTGATATCTTGGGTAATGTTCAAAGATTCCAATTCATACTCAAGTGTTTTCATACAATAGGTAACCTGATAGTATTCATTTTATTTTTTTTCTGAAAGAATTGTCTGTCTATTGCTGCAAAATAAATGCCCTCTGAATTAGTGACATAAACAACAGTGAGTACTTGTTATCTCACATAATTTCTGTGAGTGAGACTGGGCAGATATGCTAGGCTCAAGATTTCTTATGAAGTTCAGTAATCAGGAAGGCTTGGCTGGAGTTAGGGGATTCACTTCTAAGATGGGTCACTTACCTCGATGACAGATCAGCACCGGCCATTGGCAGGAGGTCTCAGCACCTCATCATGTGAACCTCCAAGTAGGTCAGCTGAGTCCTCGCAACATGGTGGCTGGCTTCCCTCAGAGTGGGAGGTCCAAAGGACGGTCACCTTCTCTCAACACTGCAGTACTCTATTTGTTAAGCAGGTTGATCCTACTACTATGAGAAAAAACCACGTGAGGCTGTGAGCACCAAGAGACCAGATTCAGAAAGGGCAACTTGGAGACTGGCTGCCACACCCAGTGTCTGATGAGTCCACAAGTGTCCCAGTTCTGCCTCTCCTCTTCTCCTCTCCAGCCCATGCTCTCTGTTCTAACCCTAATCCTAGCCTTCTTTAAGTGGAAGCATTATTTAAATGTAAAGCATGTAGGGCAGAATCTCATGGCGCCAATAGCAAGCACTCAGTCATTGCACTGTTATTCATGATCAACTGAAGCCTGACCTCAGAAGACTTGTCTGGGCAGAAATATTGGTGTTAATGAGGACAACCTGGAATTTGGACAGTGTCAGGTATACACAGCATCCCAGCCCCGATACAGTTACAGCAGAGAGTTTGCACTTCTCTCATTCCTCGTCCCTCTTCTTCCACTGATGTGCAGCAGCTCAGCTGTCAGGCTGAGGGAAAGTCTTCTCTTCAAGCAGGGAGACGGACCTCGCCACCTCTCTAGTGCCTAATGACTCTCGCTTTCAGCCATCCTTGCTGTGGCTTGCTGTTCCAGTTCTCTCTGCCTCATTGGGTTTGTAACAGGAACCTAGACACTCTGAAATGTCCCCTTGCCTGTTCTCATTTTGTTTTTGCTCGTTGAAATATTTACCCATCATGCCCCAGTGATACCAATTGTTAAAGGATCAGCTCAAGTTCCCCATGTTCTCTGATGCCTTTCCTGCTCCTTCCTGCTGTGGAAAGAACCTCATTATTTCAAGAACTCCCGTGGTATTTCGTCTGCAGTGCTTTATGGTGCATATCACTGTCAATGTTATACCAGACTTATTTGTGTATGTTGCTATGTTACCTATTATAATGGGAGTCCCGGAAGAGACTATATTTGTGTCTACTTCTCTTTACCTCCCTGAAGCACCTAGCAGTACATTGCATGCAGGTACCAATAGATATTTTTGAAGAAAATTAAAATATTCACACTGATTATTTCCAGAGGTACAGCCCCTAGTCAATACAGAACTTTATATTTACAATTGCATAGGACTATAGAAAGATGGACATACATCATAAAACATTTAATTTAAAAGTTAAATGAGTTATACAAATATAAAGCGCTGCTATGCCAAGCTACCACTGCAAAGGGCTACAATACTCTATTTCTAAAAATATAGGGACATAGTTTCCAGTTGTAAGACTTTCTTGTTTGACACAGTTCATCGTCTCATGGTTTCCATAAGCAAGTAGTATAAAAGAGAGGCATACAGACCACTTATTATTATTATTGGCATTTGTCCTTTAGTTTGAGCTAACTAACCACAATTGACCTAAAGGTGGCAATTGAAAGTATAAAGCCTCTTAAGATTATTCAGTTTGCATCAAAATAAATGCATATAGGAGCTAGTTTGAACAAATGTTGTGAACAAATGTTGTGTGTAGAAGTGTTTTCCATCAAGAAAGGCATTTAAAGGATAGGCTCCCTTCTGGTTGTACTCTCTGTGAACTTATTTTGGAAGTGAATCTACAAATGTTTGCATATATCATTCATTCAGTCAGCAAATGCATGGTTAAATATGGAGTATGCCTGAGTACTTTATAGAACCGTGATGATCACACTATTAGTGCACAGATAAAAAGATATAAAAAGCTTACCAGCTTTCATACAGTCCATTGTATAAGTGAGATGTAGCATTTAGAAAAGTAACAAATGACATAATTGAAATTTTTGAAGATAGATAGCTCTAGTAAGACCTTGAAATTTCAGAGTGTAGAGAGATCATTTTCATGGGAAAAAAAAGCATGAGTTGTCTTATTTGATACAGAAGGAAATTGAACAGTGAGAGATTGTCAGTGGGAGAATTCCAAGGCTCGGAGACAGAAAGTGCACTATTGATTGTGTGATAGTTCAGTTCATCTGGAGAATGGAGAATTTATAGAGCCATAAATGACTTTAGGTGCTAAAGAAACAGCAGAATAAGAATTCAGAAAATGCCATCTTAATTGGCATTTAGCAGGCTACTGCTGGCCTTGGGAAGCGGTAATCTCTATTAACTTTAGGAATATATGGCAAGTCATTGTTGAGCAGGTGGAGAGGAAATGAAAGTAGCTAGTGGAAATTGTGGGGACTGAGTATAAGAAAACGGAAAGAGATAAGACTGTTGCAAAGAAGCAAGATGGAGGTAGGATTCTTAGAACAGGGCACCAAGGAGGCAGAGCTGAGTGCATAGAGATGGAGAAATAAATGATAATGATGGTACTAGGTCTGAGGAGAGGAGGGATGAAGAGCAGCTCTGAGAATTGTCCTTTTGAAAGGTTGAGGGATAGGGAACAATCTTCCTCTGTGTTTGGGGAGGTAGAGAGTAGTTGAGAGTTGTGAATAAAAGAGGAATAAAATTGAGAGAACTCAAATCAAGATGGTCATTATCTCTGTCCAACTAGAGACTGGCATAGAAATAGGGAAGTTTGGGATAGTGCCGATGATTTATAACATCATCTCCTGGAAAAGCAAATTGGCACAGTTGAGAACAAATGACATTCATTGACCTTGAATCCACCAGCATTATTTCCTGACTCTAGGAAAAATGAGTGCAACTTGGAAATGGGAATTTTGTATAACATAGGAAGCTTAACAGGATATTTAAAGGAAGTAACAAATCCCGATGTACTCTGGAAAACATTATTCAAAATGTTCAAAAACTAATGATCACCTTTATGCTCCATGTTTCATTGTCACTCATTTGTAGCTTAATAGGATCAGATGAAAGTACCAACATTATCAGAATTTTTTCTTTTTTGAAAAAATCAACAATTCATGTTTTGCAATTAGCTGGCAAGTGGTTTGATTTTATGTAAGCAAACCATTGGACTTCCGCAATTACTAATATGTTCAGAACATACAGCATTTTTTGCTCTAGATTCTTAGGATTATGAGGATAATGATACACTCATTCATTCATTATTCTGATGGTGCTGTTGTCAGGGAATATGATATGGTTATCAGAGAGTGAGGAGGTAAAAACTTCACAGAATCCATCTTATTGTCTAATGTATTGTTTTAGAAGATCTTCATATACGTGCATGTATGCATGTATTATATATGCTGAATAAACAAATATCAAATTGTATAGACTTTATAAGTGGTTCTATTTTTTCTAAAGGAAAGGGTGCAGGCAGGAATGAAGGCAAGTAGGTAGGCAGGCAGGAAGAGAGAGGAGGAAGAAGCACTTTATTTATTTTTATTTAATTGTACATATTGGTTGTCTCCCCAGTCTTGGATCTCGAACCGGAGACCTCGGGATATCTGTGGACTGCAATGTGGTTTAACTCACTAGGCCACCAGGGTGGGACAGTGATTCTGTTTTTTTAAATCTGCTTTAACAGATGATAAACAGAAGAATATTAGAGCATGAGTTTAGAAAAAGTAAGACCAACATTAAGCCCAGATCTATTTTGGGTATTAACTGAAACTTAAAAATAAGTAAATAATAAATATATAAATAAATAAAACAACCACTAATGACTGACTTAAATAAAGATTCTCAAGCCTGCAAATGTGTGCGATGGTGATCTGATCATCAACATGAGCTATGTAACGTGTTTTGTGATATATTTTTTAACATTTTTAACACCATTGCTCTTACTCATGAATTATTGTACAAAATGGAAATACATTGGTTGCTTGGCTGAGTTTACTCTCAATTATTAAATCAGCAAAGTCAAAAGCATAAAGCTAGAGTTACGGCTCTCTGGGATAAACCAAGAGGGCACTCTTTTGAAATTATTTTAGACAGATTTATTACACGTGCCGTCTCAGCTGGGATAATTCCCAGCTAAAGCTAGCACAGGCTTCCGATTAGAGCTCACTTATATAGGCTAGAGCAAATGTGGGAAGAGAGAGATGTTTTTATGGTTTTGCTTCGGCTGCTGGAAACAGTGAGCAGGCCTTTTTCCCCTACAATAGTAATGATATATACTAAAAATCGTGCACACTAAAAATGAGACAGCTGACTACTTAAAAAGATTCATGGAGGGTTCATGACCACCAGGTAGGACAAATGTGTAAAGCCCTTACCCAGGGTCCACCATATCCATTCCACTCACATAGTTCTTACCTGCTTGCTTATTATTCTCTTAAAGCCGTTTTGATTTGATGCTAAGAGTTTAGAATTATTTCCATTAATCCTGTCTCTGATGCTTGGTAAAATAACAGGTGGGAAGAGGAAATGCTAGGAATCAGGTGCTGATGGCATGTGGCATGTGGGTGGGGAGAGAAAGGGAAGCTAGAGACATGGAGAAGAGAACAGGAAATAGGAAGTGGTCTCATCTTTTAGGCAGTGGCTCTAAAAGCCAATTTCGTTAGGACAATTAGTGGCTTCAAGTAGCCATTTTCCAATGCAATGCTAATGAGAACCTGACAGTCAAGATCTAAATTTAGATACTGATGATGGCTTTTCTTTGCCTGAAGATAAAACAGCTAAATCTTGACCAAGGAAAAGAATAGGAAGTGTCCCTCCTGGGTACTTGAGTTTTTAGAGGAAATTGCCTGAAGTAGAAATGAATAAATCATTCTCCCCTTCCTGAGAGAAGTAAATTGAAAAAAATGCTAAGAATAATAGCTATTATCTAAATCTTCAAGTTTATGGTATTTGCTAAGATTACAGTTTTATTCATACCTTGGATAATTCTTTACCTAAAGAAATAAACTTGCACAGTCAAGAATTTCTTAAAGCATAGCACTCAAAATGCTTCTTAGACTTGAAGTAATCATTGAATTTCCAAGTTTAAAGCAAAAAATAAATGGGAAGTTTTCTGAATGATGGCCATTATATCTTCTAAAATTGCAGTTGAGGAAAAAATTGTCTCAAATTAATGAAAAACTCAAAATTATCTAGAACACAATATATATGCTTTTAACATCTTTTAAACATATCTCTTTATTGATCTGTCATCTATCAATCATCTATCTATCATCTGTCTACTGATCTATGCTCTCTGCTTCTACCTCTACTGCTCAAGCTAGTTGAAAGCAAGATAGCCTGTTGGAAGCAGTCCTCTGAACAGATCCACGTGTTTTGGCAAAGAACTGAGATCCTAGTCCAATGGCTTTCAAGGAAATGAGAACCTTAGTTTATAGGAACTGAAGCCCAGGATAACCACTTTAGTGAGCTCAGAATTGACTGACTCGTTCAGCCTCAATGGAGTCCTCAGGCACTGCAGACCCAGCCAGTACATTGGCTGGATCTCACGAGTAATGTGCTCAGGTATAGAAAATAAAAATACAAAAGACCCTGATTAACTACAATTTCAGATAAATGAAGGTTTTTGTGTGTGTGTTTTTTAGCATAAGCATATATCTCATGCAATGTTTGAGACACAATTCTACTAAGAACTTATTTATTTTTTTTGGCATCCAAATTTAATCTGTATTTCATCTGGGAACACTAAACATGAGATAATACCTTGTGCAGGAGGCATAAGTAGTCGTATTCCTGACCCATGAAAATGGTAAAATAAAAAAGTTTGCTTTTTTTAAGTCTTCAGCTTCTGGGGTAATTTCTTATGCAGTAATAGATAACAAATGCATTACCTAGTAACTATATTACATAGTAACATAGGCCTGAAAGTTTGACTTCATTGTTGACATGGAAGGCCATCCGTTTGGCTCCATAAGTATAGAATCAATGATTATGCTTTTACTTTGCTATCTTACAAAGATAGAACTTGCTTTTTTTCCTTTGGATGTAGGATAGACACAATTGTCACTTAATACTGTTGAATGAAACACAGCTTCTGAGATACAACTTTCGTAGTCCCATTAAAGAGATGTTTGGGAAAAGAATAATTAGATACTTTTGAAATTTTAATTTTTAAAATACTTGACCACTTTATAAAACTGTGATCCTAAAATGTGTGGAATGAGGCCCAGAGTGGGTTTGTAAACACTAGCTACTTCAAAGAAAATAAAAGTGAGTTTTGGACAACTTTTGAAATTATATGCATGATGTGTGTTTGATAGTTCCATAAATATTTTCCAGAAGAAAGAGGTTAGAAACACTACTTAACTACATTTATTTTTATTTTACCAGTAAATTGTTTGGTAGAATCCAAGGGACACAATCTATCCATGATCTTACCCAAGATTAGAAAGATCTCTGTTTGCAGATGAACAGACAAACAGTATTGGAGCTCAATGCTCAGTTGACCATAATTAAAGTGAATTCTAAATTAGTGTCAAAGCAGGACCTATCTCCCTTGTTTGAGAAAAACAAGCTTCTACAAAAAAACAACAACAACAAAAATAACAACCCAGCACTTTCTCATCCTTGTTCTCACTCTTGGCACAGTGTCTTGGAAATTTGGACAACATTTTGACTATCACTTGTTTAGAGAAATTAAAGGATAGCTACCATTTTAAAAGCCCGGTAAAGCAGAGGGTTCCATTTTGTTTTCTACCAAGTCAGAGTAGAAAGCACAGAAGAAGTCGCATCCTAACTAAATGCAGGCCTCCGTGAGGCTCAGTTCTCTCAGCTGAGACATGCAGGTGAGTGGTTGTTGCCAAAGGCTGTTTGCCAAGTTAGGTCAATGAGAGAGACACACTGCCAAGTTTTTATGGCTCAAAAAAACTCCCTGTTGTGTTGTGTTCCATGTGTTGTGTTGTAAAAGCCTGTCAGCAGCTTCTGGTTTATGGATGTAAGTGCCATTGGCCAACCATGCTGCTACTTTCATTTTGTCCCCTGGGATGCTTGAGTTGTTGCGGCTCTCCCTGGGACAAACCAAGTGGGCACTCTTTTGAAAGTATTTTAGGCAGATTTATTACACTGGCAGGCTCAGCAGAAATCCTTTTCCAAAGGTTGAGCATGGGCTTCAGGTTAGGGTACACTTATATAGGTTAGAGCAAGCGTGGGAAGAGAGACTGTAAATTAAAGTGGGGGGTTTCAAATGTGGAAAGTTCTTTGTCTGCTGGTGACTTATCAGTTGCCTGCAGCATTACAACAAGCTCAGACCACGGGATGTTTTATGGCTCTGCTAACTCAGGTGTTTTTTTATGGCTGCCTTCATGGCTGCTAGGAAGTGGCAGGCAGGCCTTTTTCCCTCACAGAGTCCCTTCTCAATAACAGAATCTCTTTCTGATTACTGCGTGACAGTTTGCTTTTCAAATGCCATGTAAGGGTAGCTGAATAATTGGCACAAATGAGTCTTTTCTAACTATCACATTGTGCTCATTAGTCTTCAGCCTAATTTTTTTTGCAACATTCTTTTCACTAGGTAAAAGTGGTTCCTTATATGCTCTGTGTCTTGTAAATAAAATTTCTCTCATACTTCTGCCTCACTGTTAGATATGCAAGAGATGATTCCCTTTAAAATGCCCATTCAGTCATCAGCAAGAACAGTAAGAATCTGTTCTAAGAACCACTTCTGAGCAGGCTCTTGGGACATGACTCTTCTGCTTCTTGAAACAGTTTCTGACAATCCTTGACCATCACTTAAAGAAAAGTTAAATTTGAGAAAAATATTAACAAGATGGTTATGACATAGATAGTGGTATGTGTGAATAACACAACGCTTATGAAAATGTTACATGATGCCGTAAACTCAAGTTTACATGGCTATGCAGGTATGGTTGTACCATACACATTCTTGTGATGAATGCATGTTCAGAAAGACTGACAGACTGATGATAGTTGATGGAGCCATACATGCATATACACACACATACACACATACAGACACACTTGCCTTTCTTATTCTTCTCTATTTTATAGGTAGTAAAGTTTTGAGTGTCTATTACTTATTTATCTTATGTGACCAGGTTAATTCTAATTTCTGAATCTCTGTATTAGTGATAATAGGACTTCCTTACTAAAGTCACATGACTTAGTTTCCCTTAGCTCTCCTTAGTTTTAAAAGTACTCCAGATGTGTTGACATTTCATAGCAACTTATGATTTATTGCATTTTTCTCCTTACATGAAATTAAAATCTCTAGATTTTTGATGATTTTGATAGTCTAGCAAGTGGACAAGACTCTTGGAAGATGGAAACCACTCTTTACTACTGATTTATATCTTCCCAGTGAGTTATTAACATCATTATATGAATCATATTATATAAAACAAGAATGATTAAGCTAGCTCACTTCTTAACAGTTGTTAAAAAAATACGCACAATTGTATAGGGAATCTTCAAATGTAAATGAACAACAGACACTACCACCCACATCCCCAAATTCTGGCAATTTCTTTTTCTTGGACATTTCTGGCATCTGTGTTTTTGTCAAAAACATGTTATGTGTGTGTGTGTTTAGTAGGTCTTAATGTAAGCCTGACTTCTTGAAAAAAACTGATTCGCCAGTCTAAAACATTAACCTCCACTTCACTGCCCTTTTATTGAGATAATGGTAGGTTCACATGCAATAAAGGGAACACAGAGACCTCCCAGCTTACTCCAATAGCGCTGTCTCCCTAAACTAACCTACAGCAGCACAACCAGAAAATCAGGACGACACAACACATTGATCTGAGACCTGTCTGCTTGAACTCGTGTGCGCACTTACACAGAATTGTGTAAAACTTCACTGCATGCGGAGGTTTGTACACACCTCTGCAGACACAACGCATGTCTGTTTCTGCAGGAATCCTTTCTGTGGTCCCCTGGCATCAACCCCCGCCAACCACCCACACAGCCCCCTTTATTCCCGCCTTTATCAGTGTGTGCTTGGTCATCAGTTTTCATCGTTGTGTGTGACTGTCGTTTTCTTTGATGTCTGCTCCTTAGCCAGGCTGCCAGCTCTAGGGAAACCTCTGCCTGTCCTGCTTCTGTCAAATAGCCTGCTCCCCAAGTGGGGGACCAGTAAGTATTTATTGGCCGACTGATGGAGTCTAAGAGAAAATAAAGTAAAGAGGATGGAGGCAACGTTGGCCAGGTGACCAGTGACCTGGGGAAGCCTGGAGTCTAGAACTGGCGCGGAAGTGGGGCCCGGAGCCCGAGGCCCACGCAGCAGGGCCAGGCTGTGGTGGTACTTACTCAGTAAGCCTCCTAGGGCAGGAGGTTTGCCAGACCACCGGGCACCCTCCACTGCGGTGGACCAGACTGCACACCAGCTCAGAAGGGAGGGCCCCAGGCCGCGGCCCTGTGACACCAGTAGGCCGTCCAACCATGATGTGGCCTGCAACCTGGACAGGAGAAAACAGGTCCTGTCACTGAGCGATAGAAAGGGACTGTTCCTCACTCACCTCACTGCTGTGCACAATCATGATCTGGGTCTTTGGTTTTCAGCGTTAGAAATGGCATTGTGATGTGCTGGGCCTGTGGTCCATTTCTTCCCTGTGCTCTTCCCAGGGCACTAGACACTGTGTGCCTGGTGTCAAAACAGATGCATACATCACAGGTACCAAGCTCTGATACAGATGAAGGTCACAGACAGGAGGCTGGGGAGCTGAGAGCCAGGGAAGCATCACCCTGAGTGAGAAGGAGCCAGCGCCAGCCCTGGAGGCTCAGGTTTCTGCGTTCATGTGAGGTTGCAGGGCAGTGTCTCAGGGACCTGTGTCATGTGTGGTGGACAACGGTACCTTTCGAACAATGAAGGTGCAGTTCCTTTACATCGGAGGTACAGTCAGAGGGACCCTTTTTCTGTTTTCAGTAAAAACACAAAACACACACGAGTACTTAATATCCATGGCAAAGCCACCCCAGAGCTTACCGGTGACTATGTCTGTCCATGTGACAGAAAGGAGGATTTTGACCTTATTTTCAGCTTCTGAAAGGTGTATGTTACTGTGCCAGCCTCACTGAATTTTTTCTTTTTCGTTCAGCTGCTTCACAAGAGCACTTAATCTTTCTTTCTTTGTCTCATTGGCTGGTGTTAGGACCAGGGATTAGAACACTTGACATGCTTTCCAGGGAGCTTGAGCGCATAAATGAAAGAGAATCTTCAGCGATGATCTCTCAGCACCTCAGAGAAAACGCAAATATTATTTGTGCTATAGTTTTCTAATTCTCACTGCTGATTTTTTAAGATATACTTTAGAGATACTTAAATTACTTTGTTCTATGCTGGTATCATTTCCTTGTGAGAGAAAACGACAAGATTCCCAAGGTATTAATTAATGGGAAAAATAACCTCATATTCATAGACCGAAGTACTTAATTTCCCTTATATGCTTCATTTTTACACCGTGTATGGTCTACGACATGCCTTTGATTAATGTTTAAAGTTAATTTTTATATTTAGTGGTTTAACAAATGTTCTAAGAAGACTGCGTATAGATAGAGAATAATATAGAAAAAAATAAACAAATCAATGGGAAAATAAACAACAGAAAGTTGGAAAATGTAGGTAGAGGCAGTTCATGGTAGAAAAATAATTGGCTAAACATAACATATTCAATATCATTACAATCAGGGAAATATATAAGAGAGGGAGAATCAAATAATTTTTTTTTAATGGACAAAATAAGAAACTATATAGATGCTATATAGTTTTCATAATGGTGTATATGACAACATTTATAAAAAGGTAAAAGATCTTCTTACTTGGTAGGTGATATTCAAGGAATCTCTCCTGTAGAAATAGTTCCTGAAGTGTGCAAAAATTTTTATGCAAGGCTACTCAACAATGGTATTTTAAAAGAGGAAACTACATAAATCCAGGGATCAGAAAATAATCAATTCCATTGCAGAGCATGTGAAGAACCATTAAAAATTGAGCATATGTAATCACATTCATCTCTAAAACTGCTTGAATCAAAAAATCAAATCAATCAATAGAGTAGCAACATGTGATGTGATTCTATTTATATATTAAAAATGATCGTGGCAAAAATATTCGAATAGCCACGCAGATGCTCACAAACATAAGAGCATAGAAAAACAACTGGGAAAGTAAATAGCAAACACAGTTTGAGTTACAGTTGCTCTTTCTCGATCAGAAAGTGGGAGTTACGGCTGAGTTGGGATCAAAGTGGCTGTGAAGGGAAATTGTGTTCTTTTATTTAAATCATATAAACCTCTCTTTATAAAAGGTAGTTTTAATGAGGATGGTGTCACATCTTCTTTGTGTAACTGACAAGTAAAAATGAGCTATTTTGGTCCAGTCGCTGACAAAGAGTATGAAGTTTGTGATATTTTCTGACTCTCCCGACTATTCCTCACCTCACTACCTGGTGGTGTTAGCTCCCTCAGATGAAATCAACTCAGCTCTTAGCTGAACCTAAATTGGTTAGCTTGTTTGCAAGCAAAATCAGGATAACTATTCCATGTTATACAAAGAATCATATGCCTTTCCTATGACTTTCTTACAGTAACCAGGAAAATGAGTCCAATCTTAAAAACTGTGAGAAACAAATCATGTGTTTATAGAAACTAGTAATTATTAACCATTTCTAAAGGTTTTAAAATCTAAAATGTCCTTGAGAATTTTTAAGAAATTGGCAACATAATTAATGAAAAAAATGAGTATTTATTCAGCACCACCCCCAAATATTTATTCTGTCTTTCTAGAACGTAGAGTCTAATGTTAAAAGCAGCAAGGAAACACCAGATATCCCTGCCATGCCCTATACTGTTATACACTACATGGAAGAGCTCTATGACCGTCATCCTTATGTGAGCCTCTCATCTGTGGCACTCTTCATTTTGTCCAAATACTCAGACGTTGGACACCACATGCAGACAGATATCGTCAAGTGATTGTCACCTTACTTGTCATGACATATTGAGGTCACCTGTGTACTGTGAAGGTCTCTCTGCCGAGAACGTAAATCCAGAGTTATATAACTCAGTAGAGTTCCGTGATATATTTTTGTCTTGACATTATTGGAAATATTTGTGAGTCAGAACTTCCACTTATTCCAATAGCCTAAATGAGAGAATTTTATCAACAGTATTTGTTATCATCATGTAACTTTTCAACACATGGGCAAAACAATTGTGTTTATATCTACATCAAATACCTCTCTGAAATGACCTCTTCTGGGGAAAATAGATCCTGTGGCAGGGACTGGTGTTCTGGTTTGAGGTATAAAAGTATGGCCTGAAAGAAATGATATAGTTTTCACATGTTCCTTATGAGAGCTTACTTTGTTAGTTATAATTATAGGCAGAAACTTGCTCAATTTTACTTATTCCTTAATCTGAGTTCTAGCATGCATGCAAATAAGGAAGTACCCAATAAGTTCATAAATGTGATCTGCTGTTAGGTCACACTGTTAGTTGCTGTTGGTGCATTGACATGCAAAAACATTGCTTTTTGCTTTATTTCAAATTTCAGCTATAAAATGCAAAGTCAGACCAGACACGATAAGTGTAAAATGAAGCGAGTGCCATCTAATGTTGAATTCTAGGGAGAATTCATCTAGGTTTCAGGAGTTAATGATCTAGCTCTCAGCAGATGATCCCAGAAGTGCTTTGGGAAGATGCATGTGGTCTCGGAAGATTTCCATGCCTGGCCCTCACTTCAGATGAAGAGGAACAAGGAAAATCCTCATGCCTACAAAACTCTGCCTTGAAATTTACATTTTGAAATGCAATAGACACTAGTCAATATATATTTTTCTCTAATATAGCTATCTTTTTCTGAAATAAAAAGGGATTTGTTTACTCAAGTTTCTGGAAATCCAGAGGGAGTCAATCTCTAAGGTCACCTTCATCCAGTGGATTCTACCCAGTATCCATATGTGTCCATATGTGTTGGTTTCCTTCTGGGGCTGCTTCCTCCAAGTAGCAGAATAATCACACAAGTCATACCCACCAGGGTGTCTGGGTAAAATGGAGGAGAACCCTTTTTTCCATGATTCCAGGCAGTGGTTCTGAGATTTACCTGCTTGGGGCACTTAGAGCCTATGACTTGCTCTCAAACCTAATCGGAGTCAGAATTGGGGTGTAGGAGCAGCAGCCACAAAGGACATTGGTCAGGATGTGCACTGAAATCAAAATGGGGACTGAAATGACAGGGGAGAAGAAGACTGAAGAGGTGACCACACATCCACGTATGGGTTGTGGTAATAGTCACGGCGGCATCAATGGTGGTAGGCGAGAGGCAGGAAGCCAGAGGGAGTGAGGTCAAGAGGAGACATGATTTCTACTTAACCCCAGCCTGATGTCACCCACCTTCGACCTCTGGACGACATGGTCAATGCATTTGTATTTACTTTTTTTTTTTTTTTAAGGAAAGGTACAAGCAGAAATGAAGGTAAGTAGGCAGGCAGGAAGAGAGAAGAGGAAGAAGCACTTTATTTTATTTTAGTTGCTCATCTTAAACTGTTAATCTTGGGTTGTTTGTGGACTGCGCCAAGTTTCTGCTCCACCGGCATGCCATGTGTGTTTACTTTTACTTTCCCTTACCACGTATTAAATTAATAGGATTCACTATGTAAGATAGGCTAGTTCCTCTAACACATGAATCCAAAATGTTAGTGACGTAACCCTGCGAGGCGCTGCCATCTGGTGCAGATCAAATGGCCTTCTCTCAAGCAGTGATTTGGAAAGCCAGGTTCCATTCGTCGGTGGACAAACCGTGTTTGAGATGTTATATATGAGGAAAGAGGAGATATCACGTGTGTAGTTTCGTGTGGGCCAGACGGGGGAAGGAAGTCTGGTGAGGTCATTTATGTGCCATCTACTGAACTCAGGGTCACAGAACTTAGCTACAACAGGGAACAGCAAATGTGACTAAATGAGCGTCCAGGAGGAAAGGACAACACAGCCGAGTATGCAGTTCATGACTCTATTTTACTGCAGAAAAGCACAGAGCTCAGATTCACGAGAATTCAGAATCCAGACTTGAAGCACTCCAGCACCAGGGAGAAGAGAAAGATTGTCATAACCTGCTAAATTATCTGAAATAAACCAGGGAATGAAGGCAATAAGTCTGAAAAATCAGAGTGGGAAAACCTTATAATACTAATTCACCAGTGTTCTGAATGCCAAAACTCTGTAAGAAAGTTAAGCCGAAGTTGAAAAAATCCATGAATCTAGTCTTTAGCAAATAATATTATCTTGTTTCCAAAGAGCATTTCCAACACATAGTCTGTGCGTCTGCGTCACAAGACATGACGGTTCCTCAGGAAAAGAACCTCCTCCTGAATCTTCTTGAAAGCCTTTACACCGTTCACGTGGGCCAGCTGTTGGCACGTGCGCTTATTTTAACATTGGCTTCATCCAGAAGAGCCTGTCTAATTAGCTTCCTTCATGGAAGATCGGGGGACAGTCAAGTCCAAGTGCGTGATAAACATGGCTGAATTAACTTCACTTCAACACTTACCCCAGCTTAGCTCACATGTGTAAGATAAAAAACAAAGATCCAGATTTAGTCTCATCTTCTCTGTGGACATTTTCGTGTCTCAGTTACATCCCCTTCTGACACCATTGTTTATTCATGCAGAATAGGTATCCTTAGCTCCTGCTGAGAACCACATAATGGCAATAAGCTGTCAGTCAAACAGGAATAATCCTTGCAGCTGTGGATGTCATTGTTACAAATCATATAAAACTTTGTCTTTTTATATATTTTATATGTTTTCAGACATCTTCAAGACTGGAAATGTCTTTATTTTACTCTATAATTAACTCCCTACTACTTGTAAATGCTGAGACAGAATAATTGGTTATCGAGTTAATAAACATGCCTTCTCTCCAGGACCACGGAAAGTCCCCAACACAGTGTGCGCTACTGGTCTTTAAAAAAAAAGAAAAGCAACTTGAAATTTTTGAGTCTTCTTCTAATTATTTGCTTTGTTTCTTCTACCATAAAAACTCTACTCAGTAAATGTCATTCTTTCACTCATTCACGATTCTGGTGCCACTCAGCAGGACACGGGAAAGGACCCTGTATTTATCCTAATTAAATTGCACTACTGTAGATTTGATCAGCCGTTCAAGCTAATTATTGCCTTTTGATTCCAAGCGATCTCTTTGTTTTCTCTTCAGCCAGAGGAGTGAGACATGAAAATGTAAAACATTTTGTGTGACCTTAGATTTCAAAGGTCTGTGGACACATGGGAGTAGATTCTGCATTGTAAAACCAATGCAAACAGCATTCATCTAGTTTATCAGTTGATTTAGCGACATGTGTGTAGATAAATGTATTAAAAAGAATGCTCACATTTAATTCAGGAGAGGCTATTAAACTATCATTTAATTTCTATAGATTTGATGAGAACCAAATTGTCTTGGCAGTCTTTTGCTCTGACCCAGTGATATGCCAGTTTTCCCACCACAGTATGTTCTCAGGGGAAGCAGTCATCTTGCTCACAAGCGTCTCCAGTTCTGTGTGAAAAAGACCCTTTCATCCTGACACTGTATAAGCAGTAACTCTTCACTGTGCCTTGATTGCCACGAAAGCATCTTGCCCTTTGCAAGGGGCTCCGCAACTTGCTAAATGCCTCCAGCAAAGCGTGAATTCCGTAGACCCAGCTCTCCCTCCTGCCTCAGTTCTGGGAGGGGAAAGATGATTTCAGTGGCCTGAGGGAGGGCTTGAAGCTCTTGGGTGTGGCATTGCCCCTCACCCACCATCACCCACCGTCACCACCCCTGCAGCTCCCAAAGCCAGTCTTTCTGCCCAGCCACGTGACACAGCCGCCAGGGTCCCATCTGCAGAGATGGCTGCCCACGCCTGTGACTACCTCCGGGCAGTGAGTGGTGGGAAGTAGGTCAGTGGCCTCTTCACAGATGGAGAGTTCCCTGCTGCAGCTTCTCAGCATCAAAGAGAAAATATCCATTTCACTGATAATCTGAGGCTCTTGATAACTATCCCAGGGGTTCCTGCTAGACAGTCTAGGAGATTAAATCTAAATCAAGGCAAAGGTGTGGAAAGAATGGTTTGGACATCTCATGGGTGCTCATGATGGTTCTTTTATGCACTTGATATTTTCTCCAAGCATTAAGCATATGTTAGAGGGATCAGTCACTGGCTGAACTATTCTGCATGTCCTTAGGGCAAGTCTTGTCACTCACTGCCATCCCCCTGAACGCACTGACCAGTGGTGAAGCGTCAGCACAGCTCCAGGGGCACCGTTTCATTACATTTTACAGATGTGAGAGCGTAGAGCCGCAGAGCATGCAATTTACAAACATAGAAATATGCAGATGTTCTTGATGTTACAAATGCTATTCGACCATTGATTCTCACTGAATGCGTTTGCTGATCTTTGCCATCTCTTGTGTGGGTAGCTGAGTTCCGGCAGTGTGACCCCAACAGGGATGGGGCTTATCTTGTTTCATGAACACGTCGCAAGAGATGCAATCATGACACGTGTGAAGCTGCACTCACTGGTCAAGGCAGTGATGCAAGCAGTTTTGTGGCTGGGTCTGATGATAGTTTTTGAACATGCGAAGAGTATGTCCTCGATTTTTATGCTGCTCAAAAATGCGACAGTTACGTACGTGAGGCACTTGGAGCAGCAGACAATAAATGGAGCCCTGATGTGTTTACTGGCCCGTGTGTGGTGAGTGCTTCTCTCGGGACTGAGCTCAAAGGGCCCAGGGCCACGCTGAAGGCAGAGCTGAAAGAGTCAGCAATGCAGGGTGACACAAGGGTCCCCCCACACGTGTATTTCATGGAGCTGACTTCAGGGGCACTGATGACAGTCACATATAGTATAGTCATTCGGAAGTGGTATGTTCAGAGTATGTGTTACCTTGCTTTCCAATGTAATCTGTTTAATTGTATATTTCTGTTCTTTTACTGTTAACAATGTCTGTATGGATGACTAGTTGGCAAAATTCTTAAGTATTTATTAACAAAGGACTTTCTCAAGCCAGTACAGACTGGCTCCACACCCGGGGATAAGTGTACTGAGCATCTGTTGTCTCGTAATGCTGGTTATTATTGCCTGTGCCAATGCCTGGTTCCCCAATTCCTCAGCATATTAATAATAGACTCCTCTATCAGGGGACCAGAGAGTGCTTCCATCGATTGGTCATGCTCCTTCTTTTATCGAAGGCAATAAAGTGACTAAAGGGATAACTCTAGAGGCAAACTGCGTTTCAATCTTGGATGTGACGTATGTTCAGTGTGCAAAACTAAGGAATGATCCACGCTATTTGAGACAAAATGGTGGTGATAACGACAATATTGCAGGTGGCTGTGAGCACTGAATTAGATGGGGGACACTGCCTGCAATACATGTGCTTGCCTATACTGAGAACTTGAAAGCCAGTAATGATTCTAAATTTGCATTAATCGTCCCAGTGTGTGTATGTCAGTTGAACGTCTGTCTGTCCCGTGGAAACATCGGTTGAGTCTTGTTTTATGACCACACACTGCAGCTACTGGGATACTGATCCCAATCTAGGTTAATAGGAGTCGTTCAGGGTGAGGACATGTTCAGACATAAAGGGAGGAATAGAAAGAGAAAACCCATGACATCTCCATCTTGGTGAGAATGAAAAAGTGAAAGAAACCAGACGCTTTCTGCCAATAAAAGAGCAAAAAGGTAGGAAAGACAAGACGGAAAGCGTTCCTTGTACTGTCTGCCAGTGGTTGTCTATGCGGGGAGAGAACGTGGCATTTATGAAAGAGTGGTCTTTTGTTTCTTCCTGATTTAAAATAGGAATTACATATCTGTGAGTCCATATAAAGATATTGTCTCTGCATCAGACATAATCCATTCACTGTGGAGTAGAAGATTATGAAGGGTATTCGTGAAATGCCTTGTGAATGAGAAAATTTAGGTAAGTGGAAATGGTCCTGCCTTTAGCAATCTTATATTTGAAAGAAGTAAAACTAATTTTGAAAGGGCGAAATTAAGTCAATATAGACGGCCATGACTTCAATGATTGGTGTATTTCCCAGAGGTTCTGTGATTAAAGTGCAGAGTTTAGGGCTGTAAGTCAAAAGGCTAATGATAGCTAGCATGCTGGTCTATGCTGCGTTTTGTACACACCACGGACACAGAATTTTCACAAAATCCTGGGCACCTTGGGGAGGCTGAACTCAGTAATCAGACCCTTTCAGTGTTCTGCCAGCGATGAGCGAATTTGAGAGGAAAAGCCTCACTCTGGCTTCTGTCAACGACTTACCGCAGGCAACTTAAGCTCAGACTGGGACAAGCCTACAAATGAATCTGTGGCAGGAAATTGTTCCCCACCCCAATAATAATTTTCAGTCTGTGGTGTTAGAAATGTTCGCACAGCCTCTCCTACTCTGCCCCGACCTCCAATCACCCCACTGTCTCCTGTAAAGTGGTCCTCTGCCCCCGTCTGTCCCCTTTCGACGTCACACTCAGCACCCAGGCTAAGTCACAGGCTGTGTGATGACTTAGTTTAGATAAGGCCAGGGGTGCAGCGACCTGAGTTCAAACTCCGACTCTGCTCATCGCGAGTTGTGTTCCTTCCACAACCTAATGCTTCTGATCTCTGTGCTGTGCAGTGGGGATACAGAACCCCTCTCCCGCCGAGGAGGACTGTGGGGATGAATGGTCAGAACACTTAATGAGTCCAGACTTTCCAACGTGCACTTGACATTCAATGATTCTTAACTCGTCTTGATCTTATCCATGTGCTTTCAAGTTTATACTCATTGATTAAAGATGCAAAGATCTACGTGGCTGGAGAGAAAAACGAGATAGAATCCGAGGAAAGGAGGCTTGAGACACAGGCAGATGGTTTACAAGCCGCACTACAGAACTTAAGGATGCTGTGGTCCGCTTCCATCGTGGGAATGCGTCAGACATGCTGAGCACACAAACTGAGCTGTCAATGGGCAGAGGAAGAGGCCTCCCCTACATCAGGGTGGAGCTCAGGAGCTTACTGAAGAGAGCAGGGGAGTTCTCTGCGGGTGCTGCCAGGTCCCTGGGAGAGGACAGGAGCAACGTTAGACCGTCCCTTTGTTGCCTGTCAGCTGGAGGGCCTAGACATCAGTCACACAGTCTCTTTACACAAGGACAAGCAGATTTAGAAGCAACCTGTTAGGTATCGATCTGACTTTTTGCTAAATAGATGCACTTCAGTGCTCTAAAAACAAAGTTGTCACTTGATCAATGGAAAGAAATCAAGCTGGAAGTGGATGAGGAAGAAAAACCAAGATGAGACATTGGTTAAAAAAAATGAAGGCAACAAGTTTCTTTATTTCCATTTTAGCAAATATGAATTGGCTTGAATCTACATTTTAAAAGGTTGAATATTACAAATCTGTATTATTTGAATTTACTGATTTGTTATAGAATATTTTTCAGAAAAACAACATTAAATAATAGACTTGTAAAGCAAAAAGTTATTTTAGTGTAATTTATTGAATTCAGTAAGGACAGTGACTCAAATATGAAATTTTCTGTTCATAAAATAATGCAAATGAAAATATTAATAATCATCAAACAGTAGACATCACACACTTTCTCTTATGCTAGCATCCAAAATACTTTTAGCTGTTTGAACACATTCTTTTTGGGGTTTCAAGGACATGTTTATAGTTGATTTTGTCTTTACAAAACAATGTTGTTATATCGTTAATAAAGGAATGAAACTAGTGAGAGTAACAGTGATAGTACCGAACTGTGACCCTTTTGTGTAATTTCCTCTTAATGTGGACTGGGCTCCTTGATTCACTTTTAAGAAATAGGAAATAGCAAAACTGATGTAATGTTTCTTTGGAATTCATATTATGAAATTATTTTAGCTTCTAGTTTGTTCTCTCTCTCTCTCTCCCTCCCTCTCTCTCTGTCTCTCCCTCTCTCTGTCTCTGTCTCTCCCTCTCCCTCTCTGTCTCCCTCTCTCTCCCTCTCTCTGTCTCTCTCCCTCTCTCTGCCTCTCTCTCTCCCTCCCTCATCGTTCATGTACTTGGAGAAGCAAGCTGCCCGCCATGTTTGAAACACCCCATGGAAAGAACCGTGTGGCTTGAGGAACTGAAGTCTTTTGCACAATAATCATAAGAATTGAGGTCCCCATTGAAGAGATTTGACACTTGCCAACAAACACACGGGCTTGGAGGCGGATCTTGGACCTCTCCCACTTTTGATTGTACAGGTGGGACTAGGGTCTTCCCTGAAGCCCCTCCCCAGGCACCCTGTCCTCTGCCGCCTCCGAGTTCTCCCACGCTGGCTGTGCCGTGCCCAGGGGCTTTTCCTTGTGTGGAGGAGACTCTCTCTGTCTTACTGGAACTTGAAACAGTCTCCCCACTTTTACCAGTTTGTATGGAATTATCGTGAAAAAAGAAAATATCAAAATAATAGAATTAATCTTTCCACAAAATCAAAACCTACACATTCTAAGCGCCATCTTTGACATTTGTAATCTTACTTTTTTCTCAGAATCCAACCCTGCAAGACCCAATTAAACATAACTAAGAGAAAGCCTCTCTGTAGAAGAATCCAAATGATTCATTATATCTCCCCAACATATTTTCACCAACACAGCACCCATGGCTCCCCGCTTCTTTGATGTTTCCATAATTAAATTCCAGTGTTCTCCTACCTGCAGCTTCCGGGTCTCCTTGAAGTCATCTGAGTTTGCGACTGCTTATTCCAGAGAGGGTCTGGAGGCCGCTCCCTGTTGGCTGTGTCCAGGACAGGTGCCAGCTCCTCAGTGCGAGCCCTTAGTCACAATCAGGGAGACCATGTCCCTTCACCAGCTGTTATAGAAGCAAAATCTTCTGTTCTGCTCGTCCCAAATTCATGTCTTTTACAACTAAGACAGAATGGAGACAGAGGCTTATATTGTCTACTAATTCCATGATTTCTTTTCTGAACTTCCGGAAATATGACTTTCTTGGATATTCTTTGTTTTCTGAAGTAACTACCTAGTGAGGTTGAAATGGAGACATTTGATCTCAAAGGCTGATTTTATATTTCTTGGGATGATTGAACTGTGCTTTTCCTAGTCTCTCTAGCTAAGCATATAGTAGTTGGGGGTTTATTGTTGTTTGGATAATGTCACCACTCAGCCTGCAAAGTCTTCAATATGGAGGCACAACGAATGTTAACGTGCAGGGCATGTAGATGTGAGGGAGCTTCTTGCCCTGCTAGTCCATGGAGGACAAATTCACGTGCATTATTGTGTCCAGCTAATGGATCAGTTGCTGGTTGTCTCTTGTATTTTTCTATCCTTTTGGAAAATTATAGTGCAAGCTATTAATGAAAATAGAAATGGGTAATTTTCTATTAAGTCCACCTTGTCTAACTATAGTCCAAACTAAGTCACATGTGAAGAAGAGTGTGGTTACCCTTCTTCCTTCTTTTAAGCATCTCCTCTCAGACCCATTGTTTTTAACTTACTTGAAAATTATGGCTATTATTCCTGAGGGTGTTACTTCGAATTCTTTTTTTTCTGATATTAATATACAAAGCCCCTTTTTGTTTACTTAATATTGGAAGACAGTGTTTTGCCAATGTCAATTATGTAACTACAATGTTCTCTGGTATATTTCTTTCAATGATAATGTATCTTTAATAAATAGGTGGTTTTTATGTGGATGAACCTAGGGAGAATTATTAGTCTTAGAGAGATACTCTAGAAGGATAATGACAAACATCATAAACATCACATGACTTCACTCATATGTGATATGTAAAGAAACCAAATAAAGGAATGAACCAAATCAAACCAAAGTAAACTCTTAGTCTATAACATCAAATTAGTGGTTGCAAACAGAGAAAGAAGGAGTGGGTAAATTGGGGAGACCCCAATTCAGTTGTATGAAGTAAGAACTGGACTGTTGAGTGAATTAATGTTTTATATACAGTTCTTTATTTACAGCAATGCATACCTTGAACAATATGTTATAGGTAATGTTACTTCAATAAAATTAATTAAAAGAAATAGGTCTCTTATTTTTCTAATATTACCTATATTGTATGAAATTTTAATCTAGGGTCCCAGTCATGCACAGTTCTCAAACTTGACTGCACAGTAAGATTAACTAAAGAGCTTGAAACAAAAAACAAAATCACAGTGCCCCAGCTCAACCCTTAGAGGGTCCATTAATTGTCTTGGTTAGGAGGCAAAGCTTTATTCTATTTTAGAACTCCCCCTGAACCAGCATCCAGCATTGAGAATGGTGATTTATAACTGAAGGAAAGCCCTTTAAAACCAGCTGTGTGTTTATAAAAATGATTAATTGATACGTATTTAATTAGTCTATATGACTATCAAAGGTGCTAAGATTAATTAGCTTAGCAAATGTAATTCCCAAAGCAAAATGATTATAAAACTTTTAGACAAAAGTAAAGGACAACATGATTTTTTAGTAATATGATTTTGAAAAGAATAAAAAGAATGGAGGGAGGCAGGAAAGACGGAAGGAAGGAGGGAGGAAGGGAGGGAAGGAAGGAGGGAGGAAGAGTGAGAGGGAGGGAGGAAGATAGGAGAAAACACAATGAAAATGCAGTCATGCATCACTTAATGTTGATTTGGTCACAGAAGATCACAAACAGGATGGTGGTCCTATGTGACCTAGGTGTGTCATAGACTGTACCTTCCAGGTTTGTGCAATCACACTTTATGACCTTCGCACAACAGTGAAGTTGCCGAAGGAGGCTTTTCTCAGAACATCCCCATCAGTGAGCAGCACATGGCTGTCATTTACCTATGGCGTCATAATACCAGTTATAGTTTTGACCATGTCCTGCATCTGTATTCAAAATAGATAGAGTTTGCCTCTTCTGCATATAAAAGCGAAAGCAAAGCATTTGCTTTTGAGAAGTTCCCTGAGTCTATCATTCGGAAGATTATCTTGAGAACCTGAGAGTATTTTATACGAAGCTATCCAACCTACAGTCACGTCCTAAAAATTTTTGACTCCCCAAAGCTGGCATTTTCATTACAGTAGGAACATTAATTAGAAGAGGCTCAGTTCCCTAGCATTCTCTTATGTAATTTTCCTACATTTGAGAGACCATTTGGGATCTGACTTTTAAAATATTTTTTCCTATTCTTCTGGATACATTCCTTAATGAAAAAGTAAGATTCTCCATGAAGTCTCTTTAATCAAGATGTCCTTCCAGAACTCATTATAATGTCTGGTTGTAAACCTGTGGCTGAAAACAAAGTTATCTCCTTATTGTGATTAAAACCCTCAGAGATCATTTTTGCTTTGATAAGCAAAATGAGTAGTCTTCTACGCTTCTGTAGGGCACTATTAAATATAGTTGAAATATTATTCTGACCAGACTGAAGGCTAAGGGTAATGATGCAAATTCTGGATTCATGCCACTTTTCTAAGATGTTTCCTTCCTTCTTCCAACTTATGACATGTCAGTAAGTTGTTTTAAAAATACAAGTTTTGCTCTAAAAGTCTATGCGTATCCATGTACATCAGTCACATTTCTTTGTTATATATTTATCATCTAATTCATGTTCCCAAAGATTTTATAAATGTGTATTTGTTGCAGTGTCTTCAACCACATTCATCTATGCCGATGTCGTTCACTTAGAAATTGCCTCTGTCTGTATTCTATGCTGTGAGGATAAAAGCCTCAATGTGAATCTGTACATGGATCCCCATATTATCAAAATGTTCCATTCAACTCTAGAACAGTACTAGAACTCCCTGTAAGGAGGGAATATTCTGTAACTGTGCCATTCACTATTAACTCAGCTGCCTACTGAGTACTTCAAATGGGACTAGTACAACTGAAAAACTGGATGTGATATCTTATTTAATTTTAGCTAAATTAAATTTAAAAAAGAATAAGGTATGTGGCCAGTGGCTACTATATGGGACCATGACGTTCTAGAAAAAATACAGAAAGTTTAGCCTTCAGTAACTTACGTTCTATTGTTAGCTATATTGATTATCCATGTTGGTTAAGCTAATGAGCTCCCTTGAGAAGAAGAGAGCTCTTGGGAAAGTTTTGCCTTGGGATGTGTTTGCCAGAACTTTAGCTTGTGACTAGGTTGGGCACAGTGGTTGTCTCCTGTACCACAGAAGCTGTCATCAGCTGGATAATGAAGCCAGGAGTCCTCAGCAGGAAATGATAGGTTGTAGCCTGAAGCGGAAGAGTGGCGTTCTCAGACAGCACCTGGGTATTGTGCAGTAAAGCCTTTCGCACACAATTTCTTTCCAGATTGCCCTCACTACGTGGGTCTTTTTTCCTTGAATTCTGGCCCTTTTGTTTCGTGACAGCTCCCCTTCCCATTCCCTTTGGAGAGCCTGCGTTCTTCTGTCTTTGTGCTCTTTTTATCTTTGCTCTTCTGAGTCGTGTTCCCCACCCATTCATCATCGCCGGGGCAGAGTGGGATTCTATTAAGAACTATGAGAACATTCTTGATGGGGATTTTCACTGGCAGTGCTGGGTCATTGTTCGTTCTCTTTGTGGCTCCTTTCCGCCTCTTCATCGAGCCTCTGTCATTTGCTAGACTTGAGCAAAAAGCACAGGTGTGACCTCTCAGACTCTGCATAATGATGCGCTGATTTGTATGCAGCCGGCATCTCCATACAGAAGTCAGACAGTGTGAGCCAACAGAGGGTTTATGTTATTGGTATTTGTCTCTGCCTCTGTGAATTCAAATTCCCACAGTCATGTCTTAAGACCCACGCTTTCCCTTCTTCTTTTCTAATCTCATTTCATCATCATTACTTTTGTTTCCTGTCTTGAATTGATTAAATGCCCTTTAGGTCACATAACAGATTATTCCCATATCTCCCTTGAGAAGAAGAGAGCTCTTTCAAGTATATATGATTCAAATATACATTGAACTGGTGATCTTAGTGTGTATTATTTCTTCTTTCTACTACATGAGGCCATTCTGGGGTATTTTTCCCCATGAATCGCATCACCACGGCTATATAAATGTTGTTGTACATCGGAATTTATAAAAATAAACAAGTTGTATTGTTTTTCTCATTTGCCTTGATGACTTACACAAATCAAGTTTATTTTTTACTCTGTCTTGAAGGATATTGATTATCCATGTTGGTTAAGCTAATGAAAGTAAACAGAATTTGCCTGTCACCGTCTTTCCAGGAATTTTATTGCAATCTATGACACCAGATTAAAATTGGAAGATGAAAGGACTGATTCATTCTATTTTATTTAATTAAGTTTCTTGAAAGAACATGGCATCCCAATGTGATAGGGGCTTAAGATGTGCATCCTCGTAAATGAGCTTCTGTATATAAGACAAGAAGTTCACTGCTACAGTCAGGTTTTTCCTTCACCAGACAACTGACCCTTTTACCCAGCTTGTCCCCCACCCCTTCTTGTCACCGCTGACTTGATTTTATTGAGAGAAATCAATTTTTGTTTGCTGTAGCTCATTTGTTTGTTCGGTTTCTCTAGATACTACCTAGGAATGAAATCATCTGGTATCTCTTTCACCTTTGGACTGTTCCTTCTTGATTATTAACACTTGTCCCTGTTGATGCTGAAGGAGAAAAAGGAATCATAACTATGTGATATTTTGCCGTTGTCTCAACTAATAGATTATCAGTTAATTTAGATTACTGTGGTATTTTGACTGTTTTCCTTTTCTCTTTCATGTTATTCCAAGGAGATAAAAAGGCCAAACTAATTAAAAACTGAGCTGAGTGAAAAGAACTTCTCCCTGACTAGAAAATGTTCAGTTGCGACTCTGAGTAAATTTTTACAGATGAAAAATAAACCCTTACAAATAGAATTCATACATGAAAGTGCTCCATTGGAAACTGTCATGAAGGCGTGTAGTAACTATTCTAGAAAAGTACTTTTTAATGCAGGATGTTGCCATTTTTGATAATTTGGGAAAATATCATGGAAAGATCAAACTTTCTCCTTCTTTCTTTCCTACTATGAAGCATGAGCATGACGTTTAGTTATTTACCCTACAGAGTAAACTCCAACATGATAGTTTCTTCAGAGCAAATACAAACCTTACTTTTCTTATGTTTAAATCGGTTTGCCTAGTTTTTATATTTTGTGTGACAAAAGGCTGAGCACCATCCTGAATGGAGAGGTGTCTTTTGATCAGATATGAGAACCTCTGCTGCAGACCCCAAAGAATCAAAATAGATAAACATGCTTGAACAACCTCGTGGAGTCAGACCTTTTCCTCCACAGGAATTCTACGACTTCTCACTATGTTCTAAACACAAAATAAGTGCTTGTACAAAACAACTTCATCTTTGAAAGACAGCAAAGTAGATAAGAGGATAAAAAATACCCTGCATTCCCCAGTGGGAGTTCAGAGTTTAGTATTTGATGTTCCAGCAGGATTCTAACTCTGCCTGAGTCATTCTCCTTAAAAAATTAAATGAAACGTGGCTGCGGGTGCGCCCTGGTAGAGCAGTGATGGGGCGCGGTGCACATGCACCAGAACCTCCCAGGGCGGCTGCATAAATGACATGCTTCCTCCTCCGCTCTCTTCCTGCCTCCTGACCTCTGCTCGCCTTCATTCCTGCCTGCACTTTGCTTTAAAATTATGATTAAATATAATAAAACCACCACTTAGGCATCATGTCAGAAATAGCATTAGTTTAGGGGCGGAAGATCAGCTGTGAAAGCAGTGGGCTTTGGAGGGTGGAGAAAATGATTGGTGTTTTTGTTGTCAGGAGGAATACTGACACCCGGAAAATTTTCAAGGAAAAGATTTCCTACTGCGTCAAGCATGTCTGCCAGTGAATTTTGAATTGTGCCTGGATGGAAAGCATGCAGAATATTCTGGCTTTCAGAGAAGTGGGAATTTGCTGTTAGTGCAGAATGAGATAGAGACGAGGGGAGGGAGACACAGAGGGCACAGTCGTCTCCAGGAAAGTCAGAGGGAACAGGGGAGGACAAGCTGGCTAGGAAGGCAGTTGGGATTCTGTCTTTCATGCACTGAGTTCAAGTTCAGGATGAAATCTGCCCCTGGGGGAGAAAATGACTTTTCTCCCTTCAGGATGTGGGCTGAACCTCCGAGAAGGTAGGAATAGACACAACCCTGTGACAGTGTCCGCAAGGACTCCATGTGGGAAGGACTTCATTTGAATGGACCATCAAAGAAAGAATTCCCTTATTTTAAATTTTGAGGGAGGGATTTCTTTTGGAAAACATATCGAAAATATGACTTCTTCCTCTACAGTTAATAGGCAGGCACTCAGTCACTTTATTTCTATTTGATATGATTTCAGCCTCGCCTGGCCAAATTTTCTAGGAAAAAAAAGATACAAGGGAGAAAATCAGCAAAAAAGAGTACATCTGTGCATAAAAGGATTAAGTTTATATTGCAGGAAGGACATTATTCAGCAGAGCTCTTATTAGGAAGTATTGACTTAGAAATCTGACTGATTCCCGGGTAAGATGTGAGTCTGAACAAGGTATATTAATTATAGAGAACCAAATGCAGAGTAAATTAACACCCTGGGCACACTCATTTCTTGAGAATAACTTTTCAAATACTTAATGAAATAAAACTTTCCTCTAGATTTCACTTTATGCTGGAAACATAATGAAAGGTATACTTGAAAATTTCAGTGAATTTATGACTTGCTGATGATCAATATGAAAACCATATTTTTCTTTATCTAAGAAATTCAGGTTAAAAATAAGTATTTTCCAGTTAACAGATGCTTGTTAATATGTCTCCAGTTTCAGAAGGAGACTTTTAATGTTAGAGAGCCACCATGAAGACCACAATTATTCTGTAGTGACATCTCTATGCCTCCCTTTGATACTGGTCTCAAAATTAAATAGCTATCTCCGGCTCTTATAACAGCTGCTTTATAAATTAAAATTAGTGCTAAATGGCAAGATGAAAATATTTTTGCCCAGCCAGCACATTATCAAGTACAATTGGCCTTTAGTGAGGCCATTGGATTGTAAATAAATAATAGGAAAAGCATGTTATCTGCTTGCTAAGAGCTGATTATCAATTAGGATCAGATGGTAAGGTCCCCAGATTTCAGTAGTTACTGAAGTTCAAGAAAATATACAGGCAAATACTGAATCCCTTTACTGGGACTATATAGCAACAACAGCTACATTTGGAAATAGTCTGATCATATATTCATTCATCTTCTATCTACTGTAGCTTTTAAAGTTTTCATAGTAACCACACTGTGAAATGGGAGACATTCTTGCCCTCCCTGAGGACGCTGGTCAGGTCTGGAAATAGAACCTCAGACCAAACGAAGGTGAGAGGTTAAACTCAATGATGTGTAAGAATCTGGGGTCTCCCAGGACTCTGGTCATGTTTGGCCATGAACATGGCAGACTCCATGTCAGGAGCGAACACATCTGCCCGTGAACATGGCAGACTCCACGTCAGGAGCGAGCACATCTTCTCTGAATATGGCAGACTCCATGCCAGGAGCGAGCACATCTGCCCGTGAACATGGCAGACTCCATGTCAGGAGCGAACATATCTGCCCGTGAACATGGCAGACTCCATGTCAGGAGCGAGCCCATCTGCCTGTGAACATGGCAGACTCCATGTCAGGAGCGAACATATCTGCCCGTGAACATGGCAGACTCCATGTCAGGAGCGAACATATCTGCCTGTGAACATGGCAGACTCCATGTCAGGAGCGAGCACATCTGCCCGTGAACATGGCAGACTCCATGTCAGGAGCGAACACATCTGCTAGTGAACATGGCAGACTCCATGTCAGGAGCGAACACATCTTCTCTGAACATGGGAGACTCCATGCCAGGAGCGAACACATCTGCCAGTGAACATGGCAGACTCCATGTCAGGAGCGAGCACATCTGCCCATGTAGAAACACATCCGCCATCTTGGGACCATGATCCATATTCACTTCTTGTCTTGCCGAGGAAAAATGAATCTACTCTTGTGAGATGCTAGGTAACTGCGACACCTCACGAAAACATGCTAGTGACAGTTAAAGAGTGAATTTTTCACAGATAACACTTTGAAAGTGACACTAGATGCTATATTGATGGTGTACTTCTACGAATGGAAGACCATCAGAAAGTTATCAGAAGCATCGTTCACCTAGAAACATTCCCAGTGCAATTACTTTTTCATTTATAAATACCATACAGTATTGCTCAGATTTCAGGTCTCTGCTATCACCTTGCATAGAATAGCAACAGTGGAATCATTTACTGCAGGATTTGAAGTGACTTCCTGTTGAGGGAAAATTATAGAGCAAGTTTCAACGCAAAATAATGGCACAGTTTGTTGCAAAGTCCTTGAGACACCTTTTCATTGAGGAGCTCAAGAGGCAGCGCTCTTCGTGTCCACCAGGCTAACCTGGTCTTGGTGACTTCAGAAGTTTGGGGCTGTGCTTTATGGGCTATTTTTCCTCTGTGATTAGATGGGGAGGTGTTGTGGGGTGGATACCCTTCAAACACACAACACGGGAATCCAACAGGGACTTGGCTACTCTTTGTCCCTTGGACTGGCTTCCTGCTGCCTCCTAGAGTCACAGCAGAGAATATTTGGTAACACCTGCTCATCCTCTCTTCTTTACTGTAAACCAAACAAGGAGACTGGACAGAGAGGTGGAATTACATCTCTGAAGACCCTTCTCTGCTCTTCTTGTACACTCATTCTCATGTCCTACATTTCTTCATTTCTTCAGAATGTATTTATGATAGCCAACTGGGTTCCACACACGCTGTTTGATGCTGGCAGTAAATGAAGGCAGATGCAGTCAGTCCATAAGTCATGACCAGCCCATGCTGTGTTCAGTGCCATCAAGGACAGGGCCGCGGGGTTTGGGGTCAGGCTGAGATGCGCTCTCGGGAGAGGGCGTTCAAACTGAGATTGAAGGAGAGGTGGGTGGCAGGGCAGGTGACATTCAAGTTTATAAAGTGCCTATAAAATTGGGTCATTGGGCAAATGTGGTCAAGTCTGTGATGAGGAAGACCTGAACTGTTGGTGATGAATTCCTCGGTACAGGTGTTCATTCACAATGATGCAAACCTTAAACCTAGATAAGGATATCATATCAACAGAATTGAAAAGTGAAAATATAAAATGTCTGAGATGCAGAAAGAGTTTAATCTATTGGGAGAAATTGAATAAATATCACGTGGCGGGTGAGGGATTGAGACCGAAGAAGAGGGCAGAGTGAGACAGAGTCTGGATCTCTGATGGAAGTTTTGGTGGAATTTGAGTTCATGGAGTCATGGGAGGCTTAAAAGCGAGAAGTGAGAAAATTTGGTCGCACTCCCTGCCACTGGGTGACAATGGGCTGGGGCGGCCAGAAGGGAACGGGTAGCTAAGAAGCCGGCGTTGACCGTTTGAGGTTGGCAGTGTGATGGAAAGAATGAAGGAAGGGCATTTACTGAGAGTTGTCTTTGGAGAGATGCTTGCTGGCCGGTAGGAGTGTTAACCATTTTGCTAACAGAGCCAAAGCTGGAAGCTAGTTGAGAGATCAAATGTCCAACAAATTCCATGAATTTAGGAGCTGACCCAGACGGCTAGTTTATATAATTTACTCAAGTCTCCCCTAGAAAGTGAGGCTGAATCTACCAGCCAAGTGTGCCCGCTGTGGTCTCATCTCCCCAGCACCAGGGTGCAAGGCGGACCTCAGATAAATAGGCAGGCTCACGTGGTATACGCACAGCTCTCACTTGCATTGACTTATGATTCCTGCATTAATTCATGTTGACCAATTAACTGAATTAAATGTCAATTAGTTCAGGACATATCCTTTTTAACCTGTTCAAAAATTAGGAAAGAAATTTCCCACTGGCAATAAGACCCCAACAGGTTAGTTGACTCTGTAAAGTAACTAAAAGCAAACTCCTCATCTGGACGTGGGTAGCTGTCCTTCCCCAATCCCTTCTGTCCCTTCTCGCTGTCACAGCCTGATGGCTCCTGCTGAGTGCTCGCCTGGAGCCGGGCATGGAGACAGGCGACCGTGGCACCTTGTCAGCCAGTGTCCTCCTGGTCACACGGCCCATCACCACCGCGGGCAGCTCACATCGGCTCGGAGCCAGAACGTCCTTCATCAAGGACTCCTGGGGAGTTGAACCAGCCCCGCTTTGAGACGTGTCCATATGCTCTTTGCAGCTGGAGTGAAACTAGCAAGTGGACTCGCAGGTCCATCTGAGCGCATTGAAATAGGAGGCACAAGAGTCGAGAGGTTCTCCTCCTCCTGAGGTTTCAGGCTGTGGTTTTTTTCCATGGCAGCTTGGAAAATCTGATTTCCCAAGACTTTCCACAGTGGGCAGACCCCTGCAGGCACCAGCCAAGGGGCTTGTGTTTTGGGTGCTTTTTGCTGCTGCTTCCTGGGACTTGTGAAAAGTCTCCTGTGAGTCTCTGGAAAAGGAGGGGAACGGCTCTCCTGCCATCTCCCGATGGTCCCTGTTCGACAGCATTGCACATCACCTATTTCAGTAAGCCTGTGAAATAGACACCCCAGGGTGCAGGCAAAGCCATGGAGAGTTAATGTCATTCAGTGATCCAGAGGACCACAGAGAGAGTTACCGAGCACAGGCTGGTACAGGATCTCCATCAGCAATGAAACAATGTCTGTGCACACCAGGCTGGGTTTGAGGGGTTTTTCCTGTATTAGTTATTAAATCCTCACAGCATCCAGTAAGTTAAGTCTCATTAATAGCCTGCTTTCATTCCTGGGAAGAAACTGGGGCTGGTTAACCTGTGCCTGGTTAGTGAGTGACCATGCCCGGAGCTGAAGAGAATGTCTTCGTGTAGGTAATTACTTCGGGCCACTCCCCAGTATTCCAGCTTCTGCTACGATTTTACTCCAGTCTCTTGGGGATGTGTGACTGGGTGTGATCAGTCAGGACACCAAAGGCGCTTTTCATTCTGTTGCTCTTCTACCTGATGTCGGAAGCATTGAGCATTGCCATGGGTAGAGCAGCAGTGCTCTTGGACTCCGCCGATAGCATGTTTCAATCAACCAGACTATCAGGGCTGGAAGAATTTTGAGGCAGCAGGAGAAATGCTAACTTTATTTTGGTGTGGGCAATTTAGTCCAAATGGATTAATCAATGTGTTCAATCTCAAAAGCAGAGTAAAAGCCAGTACCGAGAGACTCAATGTGAAGCCCGTGCTTTACCCTCTAACAGTGCTTTTTCCTAGAACACGACCATCCCAGTAGGAAATTCTGTAACGCTGTGCAATACATAGGAGAAAACCAAAAATAATCGGGATCCTCTGGGAAGATATGATGGTATAGAGGTAGAATGATGAATGAACTCACTGCTGTCTAATTAAACTAGAGGAAATCAGTTTGGTCCCATAAAGTTACCCCGACAATTGATGGAGCGACCTTTTATGCTGATTTTAAACGTAAAACAAAGAAATGTGTGTGGTTTGTGGCTCTCTACAAGGATTTATAATTCGGCAGCAATTGCTCATCAATATTCAGGTTATGAATGTGAGTGGAATGTATCCCTTCAGGAGAGGATTAAAAAAAAAGATTTAACTTTCATCCTTTGTGAGTAATAGGTGATACATTCATATTGGTAAATTGGGACTGATAATTTTATAGAGGATAAAATAAAGGCCACCTCTGAAGAATCCTGTCTTGATAAAACTCTCAGGCAAATGAGGAGATGGTAAAGAAACCAATAACAGTATGGGATGTGTAGGGGGAGAGAGGCGGGTGTACAGCGTGACCTGGCACAGAACCCAGGAGACGTATTCATGTGGGAATAGTCTTCCAGTGATTTCATCAACAGAAGCTCACAAGGGGAAGGTAGAGTTTCTTTTAACCTGAGACTTCCAACACTCTCCCTTTTCATTTGAATTCAGTCTAAAAAACAGATGAAGCAAAGGGTATTTTAGAGTTTCTTCTTTGAATGAAGTGTAAACATGTTAAAATTTTGAAACCACATTCCAACATACTAACCAAATTCCATAAAAACATCAATGACACAGTACTACTGTAAGTCCCCACTTACTGTCTTCCACAGATTCTTGGAAACGGTGACGTTAAGCCAAATGATGCAAGCAAAACAAATTTAACTCCAGGCTAATTGACATAAACAAGATTTCGGTTTCTAAAGCAGGCTTCTGGTCACAGAAACATCATCAAATTTCTAAATAAAGACCCCAAACACTTCTAATATTCAAAAATAATTTGTATTCTTTCATCCACCATCCATCCGTCCATCCATTCATCCATCATCTATCATCCATTGTCCATTCATCCATTCTTCATCCATCTCTCCATCCATCCATCCATTGTCCATCCATCTGTCTGTCCATTCATCTATCCATCCGTTATTTTCCAAACCCACTTATTCCTGTTTAGGGTCAAGTAAGCAGGAGTCAAGGTGGAACTCAACCTTGAAACCTTGCACAGGGCGCCCTTCATCAGAGGATGACAGGGTCTCTCTCTCTCTCTCTCTCTCTCTCTCTCTCTCTCTCTCTCTCTCTCTCTCTCTCTCTCTCTCTCTCTCTCTCTCTCTCTCTCTCTCTCTCTCTCTCTCTCTCTCTCTCTCTCTCTGTCAAATATACACACACACACTCTCACTAAATAAGATGAGACAACTCATGATAACCTTCACATACACATATTTGGGGTGTGCAAAGAAACCCCAACCAAAAGAGTCCCAATCAAAAACCCACAAAGACACGGGGAGAATGAACAAACTGCCCGGGGACAGAGACCCCTGACAAAAATGGTAGTGTTTTTCTTTTTCCCATCAAAGGACAATAATGTCCTTATCAGGATAGTGCTGTGTACTATAGATTGCCTCAGATGAATTTGGTTCTCCTTGTGTGTTTTCTAAAGCACATGTGATTGTTAAGAGTCCTGTGTGGTCTGAATTAAGTACCTTCATCTTTCAATATTTCTGTTTCCTCCTTTGTAACACAGGATAATAGATAAGCACATGCTAAATATAAGCTCTAAACATATGAACTCCTTTAAATCCAACAACCAGCCCACCATTATTATTGTCTTTCCTCTGTACAGGTGAGGAAAGTGAGATGGAGATAAATGATATAGCTTGCTCAAGGTCAATGAAGGTCACCCACAGAGTGAGGCCCATCTATGAACCCAGGTCACGTGCTCGGGCTGCTCCACAGAAACTCGTGTGTTGCTAGCATGAAAAAAACAAGGCATGCACAACACCCCACAATGGACCTGGACACATGTTAGTGTTCCGTATTGTGTATCCCAAGTATGACATTGCTCAACAGCATGGTTCATGCTTGTTTTTCAGTTATATTGTTGACTTCATGAAGGTAAAATAATATGCCTCTGTTATGTAGAAACTCAAGAAATAATTATGGCATGCATGAATTGAAGTTTTCATTATCTTGACATTTTTCTTTTACCATATTATTGAATTTCCCCCTGCCGAGGCGGTATTTTAATTTTCTATAGAAGCCATTCATATCAGTTTGCTAGGACTGCCATACTAAAAGACTCACAGACTGGGGGGACTTGAACAATGCATTGATTTCCTCATGGTCTTGAAAACTCCAAGTCCGAAGCCAAAGTGATTCTTGATCAAGGTTAGTTTCTTCGGACCCTCTCTTCTTGGCTTGTACATGACTACCCCTAGCCTGTTTCTTCACATGGTCATTTCTCTCTCCATGTCTGTGTACTCGTTTCAAGATCATCAGTCACCTTGGATTACAGGCCTCACTGTTGACCTCATTTTAACTTGATTGCCTCTTGAAAGATCTTACCTTCGAATACAGTCACATTCTGAGGTACCAGGGATTAGAGTTACAACATATGACTTTGGGGAGACACAAGTTAGCCTGTAATGACATTATGGCATTAACCCTTTGTTTTGTCTTAGAATGACTTCTAAGTTACATTCTAAGTGTAATAGCAGCAAGTTCCAGAGTTGCCTTCACAGAGCTCTCATACTCAGAAACATGGCAGTCTCCTGCCTCTTTTGGCCTCCATGTTGGTCCCTCATGGGACCATTCTTCATGGACTATTTTTTTTCCTGTCCCATAAGCACTTGTTTGCCAAGAGTCTTTGCTGCTGTTCTTTCCCTTCCTGCTTACTGAGGAAATGGAAATATACACATATATTGATGGCTTTTGGATATATATCCTAATCCCAGTCTCCTGCTAACTTTTCCACCCAATATTCATCTGCTAAACTCATCCATCTTACAATAGTCTTTTATAAGGAATGGCACTAACTTACCCCAAACAACAATTTCATACTTTGAAGGAATTAAATTACTTCTCCAAAAGAAGATATGCTGAAATCCTAAATTCTCATGAATATAACCTTATTGGGAAATAGGGTCTTTATGGAGGTAATCAAGTTAAGACGATGTCATCAATGTAGGTCTTAATTCAATATGACCAGTGTCCTATGGGGAAGGGGACAGTGTCATATGAGGACACAGATTTATAGGGAGAGATCTTGTGATGGCAGAGGCAGAGACTTTATGAGGCACTTGCCAGGGACCCCAGGAGCTAATAGGAAGGCTTGGAGCACAGTCTGTCCTAGAGCTTTGGAAAGGGCAGGACTCTGCTATCTTCTTGTTTTAAGCCACTCACTCAGCTTATGGTGCTTGTTACAGCAGCTTTGGGAAATGGATACAATACTCAATCAAAAATCCTTTATCTTACATTTGTCTTTGTGTTCAGTCCATAACATTGTCCTGTGTTCATTTTGCCTTTTGCAAACTCACACCCGTCACCTCCTTGCCGTTCCTCTGCCATGACCCTAGCTCAGGCTTTCACCATTGCTCTTTTTGAACACTGCACATAACTATTTCTCTTAGTCTATGATCTTATTCTATGTCAATCCATCCTTTACACAGTTATTAAAATAATCAAACTAAACATCTCTTCATAAGGCCCCACTTTCTTCAAGTCCCGTGTGTTCTGTGGCTTATCTTCAAACACAATAGAGTCCACGTTCCCTGGAATGACTTACAAGGCCCTGTAGCCATGTCTCATTGCTGGGTTCCATTGAGCCCAGTGCTTTCCCTGCAGCTACAAGAGCAGCAAATCGCTTGGTGTGCTGCCCAAGAGCGCCTCACCCCGAGTCTAATGTTGCAGCAGTCCATCTGTCTGAGGAGCCCTTCTCTTTTTCAGCTGGCCAGCACCCACACCTCACCTGATTCGACTTGGGAATCTTCCCCTCCAGGAAGGCACCTTGAACTTACCCACACCTGGCCAGGCGTGTCCCAGAGCTACTTACCTGATCTTACTCCGCAGTGGGTTGAGAGCCACTCTTCCAGCAGAAAGACCAGGGCTGGGGACACTCAAAGCAAAGTTCTCCCCTGACCTGCCTCCTTAGCTGCACGCAGACCTACGGCTCCCTTTAGACGGAAGCAAGGCACCACATCCTGCTCATCTTTTGAACTGCATTTACTGAGTGGACACTGCACATTGCCCCCCATCTTACCCCAAGAGAAAGAGGAAGCTTTAAGGGTTGAATGACTTGTCTAAGGCCATACAGTTAATCAGCAGTGATTTCAAATCCTGGAGGTGGCACCATGCTGGATGTACGTTTTATGAATTTGATTCTTGAGATAATTACATCTACTTAACCGGCAGGAGCCTCCTCTATTTAGCTCAGCTCCATCCTAGAGACAGAGTCTTATTTTACAGTTAGACTATATTTGTTATAACCCTGGGAATGTAGATAATGACTCTGTTCATCATTTGTGTGTTTCTCCTGCAGGAACTCTCACGGACCAAACACATGCACACATCTGTAGTATGTATGTGCTGACGGCCCCATCTGCAGTAGAATCCTTCTGAATATAGACCAGTGTGTCTCACTGCCCATTAGCTACTTTCCCCCAATATGACATATATGCATATATTTATTATGTATTAATTATATATGTATCATTATTCATTTTATCTTTTTACATCTTTTGAGGATATACATGAGCCTATTACAACAGAGTTAGGGCACTGAGTATGTCTAAATATTTTTATATCTCCTTCATTGTTAGGATATTTATGTTTTACATACTTATATTCTAAATGAGTGTTCTAGAACTCCCTCTCCAGAGAGCTTAGCTTTCTCTTTATCTATCTCCCGTTATTATTGAATAAATATTTCTAGTTCTGTCATTTCAGATTGTTTCTAGTCTAAATGACAATGTATAAATCCTGTATTTTCTGTATGTGTATAATCATGCCCCATAAAATCATCAAGGGCAGAGAGAAAAATATTAAATGTTGTTTATCATAGATAATGCTGTAGTATTGTACAGTATATAATATAGCTCTATAATGGCAGACGACCTATAATTGGTCCCAGGAGTAAATTGGTTGGCCAATTATATTTGGTCAAATATAACTAAACCACTGAACAGAGAGATGGGATTTTTAATTTCTGTTCCACGAATTTGATATGTGCCATTGAGAAACACACTCCTTCACATCTGCAGTCCAGTGTTAAGAATGAAGACATTTGTGTTCTAGAAATGGTGCTAGCCTGGGAGGTAAGAGTTCTACTAGTGTGGGATGTGCCAGGGATGGGGACCTTCTTTCACTCTCCTTTATCCTGCAAGGGCCATGCACATTACCATCAGAGACTAAACACTGTCAAATGCAGCTCCCTGGGGACATTCGGAAGCTGCTCCTCTGTTGAGAACATGATGGCTCCCTGCGGGAGAAGCCTGAGAGACTTTGATACCCCTGTGTCCCTACCCTTCACCCCTTCTTTGTGCCCTTTTGCAGCCAGAATGCTGCAACCTGGTACAAAATTGTGCACGAAGTGGAGGGCCCTGTCAATAATGCCACAGTGGGTGGTGGGGACTCAGGCTGAGTCGCCATCATCTTGAGCAGATGTGTTGGGCAAAGGTCAGACAAGGAGAAGGAGGCTGCAGACTCGGGCACCTGCTGTAATTGCTCCCCAGGACTCTTCAGAGATAACAGGTTATGGAATTGGAATATGAGATGTGTGCTTTTCTTTGCAATGCTTTCTCTTTGTACAACAAAATCACTCTCCATGATAGTGTTTTCAAGTGAAGAGAGCTCCTTTGCTTGTCTTCAAAACATGAGGGGTGATAACAGTAACCGATGCCTTTCAGGTAGTCGACCCACACTAAGTAGTAAATGACCTAAACTGAATAATAGCAATCTCTACCATTCAGGATTTTATCTAATTCTGTCATAATGCTTTGAAAAATATTTGCTTGAAAGTATATTTTTTTAAATTTTACTGAAGGAACCTAGCATCACATATCACACAGATTTAGGGAGTGCATCACTGCAAATCAGTAACTGTATCTAATATTAAATTTACTAACAACCCACAGGAGTTCTTGAAAATGGTGTTTCTTCAAATATTAAAACAAATTGACGCACTTTAGTGGTTTAGTAATTAAGTCCATGACCTCCGGCTGAGTGCAGTCCATATCCATCACAAGGACCCAAGTTTGTGACCCTGGACCAGGGGGAACAAACCAAGATGAACAACTAAATAAAATACATAAATGCTTCTTCCTACTCTTTCCCCCTGCCTGCCTGTCTGCCTGCTCACCTTCTTTCCTGTCTGCACCTTTCCTTTAAAACAAAACAAACAACTTTGCATTGGCTTTTTTTTTTTAAGTATGTGTTTGCAAACTTGGATTCTTTTTTGTTACCATTTAGAGAACAAAAAATTGAATAGGATGGAATTACTAGTAAATATATAATAATTAACTACTGTTAGGGATTCTTTGAATAATAGGGAGGCAGTGCCTGTGATAATGGCTATTTATTGTTTTATTAATTTCTATTAAGATTTCTGATAGTTTATACAATGATGGATGGTATCACGACACGAGTCATTGAAAATAATGGCAGAGAATTTGATAGAAAACGAATGTGAGAAATGGAGGTGGGAGTTTGGAGCTTCTCAGATTCCACATTCCGAGGAACTTCAGCAGGTTTCATCTGACATGAGCATCCTTGGGCTGGAGGATGTGAGTGAAGGGGTGAGTGCTGGCTCGTCAGCATTCAGGAAAGCAGAGCCTTTGGATTACCATGTCAAGTCTGTCTGAAGTTTGAGGCAGGGATTCTGGGTGTCAATCAAACAGTAATTACCCAAAATAGAGATGTCATAGACCAGCTCCTAAGAATAACCATGTTGGAAGGCATTTACGTTTTTTAAGCAAAGGTCTAGAAGAGCTTGATGTCTTCTCTGTCTCCCTGAGTGGATAACGGGAAACAATAGCAGAGTCAGAATCACTTCCCCTGACCCTTGTCACAGAGAGCACAGGACACAGGGAACTCTCTCAGCCTGTCTGTGTTGTTTGTAAAAGTGGTGCTTTGGTAAAGCCGAGAAGCACGTCCTGCTGTCTCAAGGACACGCTGCCCTTTGTGAGGGGACAGTCGGGTCCCTGCTGGCAGTTTCCAGAGTGAAGCGTAGGGGGCTCCCCAAAGCTAGTGGTACGATTTCTTTGTTACCTGATTTCAACCAAACACAATTATTTTATCTGAAAACATAAGGAGGAAGGATGGAGTTTGGAAAAATATTTGTTAATCACTGCTGAAAATGGCACACACAAAAATCTCCACTAATTAGGGCCAGTGCAAGATTGGGGCTAATGTCCAGTTTCTTATTTGAGACCTTTAAACCAGAAGCCATAGTTATTTCATACTCCAGGACAACTAAAGGTTTTTCAGCAGTACACGTTATTTTCATGGCTGCTCTGTTTCTCCTATAATTCATAGAGTAATGGAAAAATGGAAAAAAACAATGTAATAAAAGGAAAAGAATAATAGGATAAGCTCATCTCGTCTAGTAAGATAATAGTATTATGATAATCTGTACCTCTAATTCTTAGTCATTCTACAAAGACTATATTCTTAATCAGGCTATTTTTCATTTAGTTTGAGAATAATTTTAAAAAAGTGATGTGTCTGCTGTCTTGTGCACATATTATGAGCTATACTTTACAAAATTATGCTGATTCGACTCACTGTTGTAATTTGAAATACCTATAAAATCCATTTTCTCTTGACTTAAAAATAGACATTCTTATATGACAAAAATAATTGTAGACCAAGACTTATAGGAAAAAAACATGGAGAAGAAATGATTCTTTAAGTGGAGGACTGGATCCACAAGTATTTTCTAAAATGAAGAGAATTTCAGTAATAAATTAGTTTTAAGCTGTGCGGCTATAGTTATGATTACTTGGCCATTTACATCAGGAATAAAAAGGCCTTGGTGTGTTACTGGAAGTTCTCTCTCTGTGGCCTGTGTGGTAAATGAAGCTGTCCGGCACTGAATTCAATTTAGCGGTATTGATTACTGCGCTGCTCTTCCTGCCCCAGCCAGGACCTGCTTATGCAATGCGGAGCAGAGCCAGAAAGAATAAAACCGTGTGACCCTGTACCGGAAGCACTTAGCAGTAGGTTTGTCCTTTCTGTGCCCCCACATCTTGCTGCCCATTGTCGGTGAGGGTGTTTCCCACTCAGACGTCTATGTCCGCACCCCGAAAGGGTCTCTTCCTCAGGCTTTATGGAGATGAAATGGAGGGATGAGCGGACCCTCCCTCTTGAATGTGTGGTGTCCCCGATCCCCACACCTTCACGCCTTCTCCAAGGGGGTCCATGTGTTTTCAGACATAGCAACATGCAAACAGTTCTTGTTTTACCTTGTTGTCTTTCTTCACTGGACAAAGAGGATACCAAGAACACCCGACTGTGTTCTTTCCACTGTGTCCTGCTTGGGCAAATGTCCCCTCCCCATGATGATCTTCCCATGCTGTCCCTGGTCTCTGCCATCTCCTGAGAGAGACGTTCAGAATGTGGCCTGGGGAGGAATCCACCTCTTCACCTGTGCTTATTCAAGGTTCATAGTTAAAGGAGATCCATGTCCAGCTTAACTCTTGACTTGCTTTCTGTCCATTCTTAATGGCATAGAACTTAAAAGAAAAGCAGTGTGTCTGAGCAGAGAGCATGAGGTCTAAACTGCTCTCTTTAGGCTGGAGTCTTGCACCAGCCTGTAGGCTTTCAGACAAGTTCCTTAACCCGAGTCTCTGCCGTCTTCTCAATGGAGGTGAGCACGATGGTAGCACTACTGCGTGGAATTATTTGAAGGATGATGATTCACAGTGTCTGAAGTACTTGAACCCTAGTAGAAAAGGAATAAGAGCTCAAGAAATGTAGACTCTTTTTATTATTATTATTATTATCAATGTTGTTAGTCTTCCAGGAAGTATGCACAAAATCTTTTTTTTCATGGGGCTTCAGACCTCTGGATCTCTGAGAACTCTGAACCCAGCCCATGCCAGTGCCTTCATCACATTTCAGCCAGATTACTGGTGAAGTGAGAAGCATGAAAATAATATCACTTCCTAAGTTTTAAGCACACGTGTATCCATTTCAGGTCGTCAGAGTGTCCCCCTCTTTGAAGAATAGGGTAAGATTGCTGTGATTAGGAAGATAAGTTCAACTGATTTCAAGTTCTGTTGGCTGTTCTAGGTAAAATGGCATAGGATCTTAGACACAGAAGGAATCAATAACATTCCTCATCCGTCCCTGCTCTTCCATGTTTGCCATCTCTAGGACTCTCTACAACGCTAAAGAGGATGTCTTTTGCCGCCATGATGGAGTCTGGGTCAGCTCCCTGGTCAGATAGCCTTCCTGACTGACTCCATTACTTCTCTCATTTTGAAGTGTCCATTTGTTCCATTCTCTAATGGCGACACCAGGCATCATGGTAGCAATGACCTGGCCCACCTAATTGCTTGGGCTTTATTTCCAAGTATTGATGTAACTGGTGACTGCAGGGGAGGAAATGGTCGGGATTTGTAGAGCAGACAGACATATATCTCTGTTCTTTCCAGACCTTATTTATGAATGTTTCAGTTTAGATCAATGCGCTTGATCCAGGCTTGCCGATTCTAAGCACCTAACTTCCCTAGTCCTCCAAATACACTTCTTAGACCCCCAGCTGCTTTGAAGTCCATTATTGGAAAATAAGAAGAAATTGGTGGAAATTGCTTAAAAATGTTACTCTTTTTTTTTTTCACAAGAGATGAAACATCACAACTGTTCTGTTGCCAAGGAGGCTGTTTGCTGTCATCAGTTCAGCAGAAAATGTAACAGACTTGTGAAGGGCATCTAAGATTTTCAGCTCTCCTTTCCCTTTGCCTTGATGCCTTATCCTGTGGCTCAGAGTGGCTTTTGAAATGCACAAATAATCCTTGGTACTTAAAATCACCCCAAAATAAATGAGCTCTCTCTTTAAGGAAAGGAAGTTTCTGCACAGTTCAAAACTTTTTTGTGTGTGTGTTACGTAATCAGAGAGCCTGAAAACAGAGCTGGCTGCAGAACCAAAATGCAATTGGTTGACAGTAATGCTGAGAAGTAACCAGGTGATCTATGGGGCAGAGTCTTTTCATGTGGAACTCTCCCATGGAAAGGCAAAAAAAAATTTTAAGTCTGAAATTAATGCAACTTCGAATATGCGCAGTTTTCACAGCAGAGGGGAAAATCACCCTGGTTGACCCATGAAGAGAGTGACAATATAGAAGACTTTACACTATACTTTTTATATGTGTTTAGTGTTTAAAGTCATTAATATCATTGAAGTCATTTGAGATAAGCCAAAAATAAGCAAACAAGTGAGGAAAGGTAAAGCTTTCTTCCTGAAGATTTCTGTGTCACTTGAGTAGTCTTCGCTCTCATGTTCATTCTTCTCCTTTACCCTGGCCTGGGCAAATACTTCTGTAAATAATTGGCCAGTTTTCCATTTCAAAATGCATGCAATGTAGCTTTCATGTGGCAAACTGCAAACATTCGAATCTAGAACTATCCAAGCTATCACTGAATTTTCAGTTTCTAGATGCCCATGGCAGTCTGTTTTCCTAAGGCTTAGGGTGGACCTCTGTCTTCTGCTGGTTCCTTCCACGTTCTCTCTCTTCTTTGTCTCCTCAAGCGCCTGCTAAACAAGCTACACACACACACACACACACACACACACACACACCCATCTGGAGTCCATCGTCGTACATGAGGTTCGATTTCACATTTTTGTCCATATGGATAATCATCAGTACCATTTATTAAATATTTATTACCTCGAAGTTTGTAAGTTTCCTACTTCATTTTATTACTCCTTACATACTGAAGAGCAAAAACAAACACAACCAAAGAGAAGATGCACATGTATGGGAGTGAATACAATACTGTCAATATATTCGCCCTTAAAGGCATCCCCACCCCTGCTCCAGGCAACCAAAGATAAAGTTATTGACCTGAATCTGTCTTCACATCCTAATGCATAGATATACAAACTCACTTTGAAATTCAGGGACATCTAGAGATGAAGGAGAGAGAAATAAAGACTTTCTAAGTGTTTGAGTAGAGTGTGTCTTTGAGTATAAAATCTAGAATTTCTAGAGTTTACTAGACTGAATCACAGGAAATTACCAGTTTTTGTAGATCAAAAAGGTGGAATTTCAGGATTGTCTTAAAGCTCCAGCTAATGTAGCCAACATAGTCATGAAATAATAACTTGGAGTCATTAAGTGTTGCGTCCATGAAGACAGAAGGCTACGTCTCCATGACAAATTAACTGCACCTTGATAACAGCAACTAACACATTATCTCACCATCATTCTAATTATCTTCCTTCTCAAGGGCAAAATCATATATTGAAGGGCTTCTCGATCATGTGCCAAATCTTCCTTCAAAGATTGGAATTGCGTTTTTTTTGCTTTGTTTTTGCAGACACTGGATCTGCAGTTTGAAATCTGAGGTATGAAAAAAGAGGTTTGCTGAGACAGCAAGGGTAAGAGAAGTGAACCCAGAAAGCCCTACCTGGCAAATGAGCTTTCTTGAGCTCTGGGAGACTTTAATTAATGTTAATGGAGAAACCTCCTTCAAAACCCAATTAAGCACTTAAATGTGTTCTTAATGATCTCTGCTCCCTGAGTCAGAGTGTAGGGAGGGGAATTGATTTAACACCAGGAATAAAAATATAAATGTTCACGGGTCCGGGTGCTGCTTTCTCCATGCAAGCATTGATTTTTCTGGGTAAACAAGCTTCTTTCAGATTTCTCATGTGCTCTGAGCCCTCCTGGGGCCGCCTCTCCCAGCTCTCTTGAACTCCGCTGTGAAAAGAAGGTGAGCTGCTGAGCCAAAGGCGTCCCTGGATGCATAATCACAGTTACATAAAGCACTTTAAAATACAAACAGACTTTGAGTACCTAATTATGCTGCAGGTGCTGCGGTCCCCCAGCAGGAGAACGACTCGGACAGTGTGTCCCGACTTCAGGAGCAGACCCTGTCCTCGGAGGGTGCCCATCTGTCTGCCTGGACCCCCCTCATGTGGAGTGGTGTTGATTTGACATTACCATGAATTCCCAGGATAAGTTTCCTCATTAAAAAGCTTTAAATGAAATACGAAAGAAAGGTTCTCACCTAAGTTTACCTTTTTGTGGCATTTTATTTAGTTGCACATAGTGGCACATGAACCAGAACCCTGGGATGTATGTGGACTGCGCCCGGCTGGAGACAGTGGACCAAACTGCCACTTTGGTTTCCTTTGACTTCAAAACACTTGAGTGCTCGTCTTTATAGAGATAGTGGCTCTAACTCGAATAGTATCATGCTGGGGGGTAAAGGAAAAACGCGATTAGAAAATGCTGTAAAACATTCACATGGCATAGCTTCTAAAGCAATCTTCAGAAGGAAATCATGAGTGTGGGAGGGTCATGCAGATAGGCAGTGTCGTCAGCCAAGTCTCCTCAACCTTTTCACTTGTGCTTATCCTCTGTGCCTGATGTTTCAGAGACCAGTATCATCAGCTCAGCAGCTGGATTCTTGTTGGCATGTTAGTGATGAAAAGACAGGAGAGCCCTTGGGATGCTTTGTCATGGCTTCCCTCCAGCAGAAGCAACCATCTCTGTCCTGGGCCTCTTTTTCCTTTAATGACGTATTGATTTATGTCACCTGGTCTCCCCTAACACAGTCTTCTGTCTCTTTAAGGTCAGCATCATCTCAGATCATAAGATGATATCACTGAAAGAGACCGCCATCTTGGTCATAAGTTGACCATTTCCATAGAATGAACGTAGCTGTGTATAATTCCACAAAGCCTAATTACCATCTATTACGTATGTGTTTTCCAAACAGACATTATAGCTACTATTTGCCTGCTTTGAGATTAACCTCCATTGGAATCACTGCTTATCTGCATGAACCTAAAGTACAGATTGATCAGTAATGACATGACTGCCTTTACCGATGTAGCTGTCACACGCTCTTCACATAATAGATACTGTGTAAATGTTAGTGGGCTGGGTACGTTCAAAGGGGTGAGGAGGTGGAAGCAAAGGGTAGTGAGGTCCAGTGGACAGCGGTGGAGGATTATTAGAAGAGGTAGTGGGCGTGATGTGAGATGTGTGTGTATATATATTTTAGAGGAAGCAAGCACGCACACCTAAAACATATAGAGTGTTGTAAAATTAGGTTATCTCAATAAAAATGAATTTTAAAAGGCAATTCATTAGTTCTGCCACTGTTAAACATAAAGAGCTGACATTTTGAAAGATGAGTCTTTACCAATATGTACCATTAGCAAAATCTTACTAGACTCATGATTTTATTTCCCATTATATGTGTGTGTGATCATTTTATTCTCTCTAAAACCCTATGTGGTTGATATTACTAGTGGAAGCTTAAATAAACAAGCTAAGTGCAAATAAAGGCACCTCTCCAACACGTCACGAGTCACACAGGCCTGCTCGGCTTCCCACAAATGCTTCCCTTGTGATGGTCTCTGACCTCTCCTGAGAATTCTTCTCCATTTCATTGCCGATCTCCTCATGACAACCTGGCATGCATCAGGGGGTAAGCGTGTAACCACTCACTTTCTTGTCTATCATGAAAATCACCAGGGCTGTTCAATCTTGAATTAGCACTGGAAGATGTTTCAGAAAAGCAGTCCTCTACAATTGTAACTGAAATCCCCATGAATCTTTGCTAAGAAGGTTTGGATTCACACATAATCACCATTTTGATGTTGACCAGCCGTCTACACATGGCATGTACACCTTTTCCTTCGAAGGATGTTTCTGCATGTTAAGACTCGAACATCTTTAATAATATGCAAGAATTAAACCCATTCAGGGCAGTGTTGACACAGAATTCTCTCTAGACGTTTCAGACAAAGTGTTGTCCTCACCGAGAGCCTGGTAAGTGCAAAACTACTTTCAAAGTACCATTTCCAAGCAGAAAATCAGTCAGTCAAGAAAGAAGCATCACATGACTCAGCAGCAGGCAGAGCTACAGACCTAGCAGCGTTGGATGCTGTCCTGGGTCATGACTCAGCCAGAGCTGGGGGAAATTTCCACACTCTCTCTTTGTATGAGGGTGCCAGAGCCATGTTTTTGTTGCATGGAAGACATGTGCACGGGGGTTGGATCTTTGACTTAAAGAGAAAGAGGACCGCTAGAGATGACTTTGGCTCCACCTCAAAGGATGCTCTGTGCTGTCCTGAGGGTGTGTTGAGTTGCTCAGTCTGGACTTTTCATCTATCTCACTGAAAAAGAGTCTCCTGAGGGGGTCTTTTGCTGCCAGACATCCACACACAGCAGAGATGGCGGAGGAACCACGTGCTTTTGGAGAGCAAACCATTTCTCGGTGGCCATAGAAGCCATGCTGCTTCAGGCGGGTGAGGGGCCCAGACCACTGGGCTCTAAGTTCTGCCTTCTTGGCTTGGCTGGGTCATTTCGGTCAGGGATTTTAAAGTCTTCTGGTCTCATTTTGCACACGGGTCAAAAAAGGGAAATCTTACCGTCACGGGAGAAGAAACGGGTGACCCGTACGCACTGTCGCGCTCTCTGGTGGGCACCGTGGAAGCCCCGTTTCCTCCTCGCTTGTCAGCGGGGTGCAGGTGAGATCTGGAGTCGCTGACTGGCCCGACCAGCCTGACGCTGCTTCCAGGTGAGCGTGACTCTGAAGAGTCAGAAAGCAAAAGCAGACGTTTTGAAGGCTGTAGGTCTCTGAGTCCAGACATCAGATCTGAGGTCAGTGCCTCGTTCACATTCTCCCATGGGGAGCAGACCCATTTGTCACCATCTCTTACACGTGTCCTCTGTGAGAGGAACACGTTAGGGCTGGTGCTTCGCTGTCAAGGAAGCAACTTCCATCTAAATGTCACACATCCACCCAACAGGCAGTAAGCATTAGTTTGCTCTTCTAACACAAAACGTGAAAGACATTTCTGGCAAAACTGACTTCAAAGAATGAAGTGCTGACATGGGAAGGCATGAAGTCAAACTGGCTCTCCTGAGTCCTTGACCCCGTGCAGGAGGAGCAGCCCCGTCTGTCTCAGACCGGCCGCTCTCTGGGTGCCTGGGGCCGTGTGCGGTCTCACCCGCAGGCAGGTCCCTTCTGCGCCAGCTCTCTGACCCCCAGAACGCAGCCATGGTGAAGGGAACCATGTCTGCAGATACCAGTGAAAAATCCTTCATGGACGTGGGAAACAGTAAGGCCTTTTGTTGGTTTGTCTTTGTCTTTACTGCTGATATGAAGCCCAGTTCTGGGGAAGCAGGCAGAGTGATTTCTTTGATAGGACGATGGAAAGAAACTGTGTGTCTGTGCTTGTATCTACATGTGTCTGTCTGTGTCTGTGTGTGTCTGTGTGTGTCTGTGTTTCTCCGTGTCTGTTTCTGTGTCCGTGTGTGTGTGTCTGTGTAATATGACTGTGTGTCTCTGTGAGTCTATGTGTGTCTCTGTGAGCATGTCTGTGTGTCTGCATGTGTAAATCTGTTTGTTTGCACATGTGTCACTGTATGTCTTTGTGTGGGTGCCTGCGTGTCTGTGTTTCTCTGTATTTGTCTGAGTATCTGTGTCTGTTGGTGTGTCTCCGAGAGTGTGTCCATGTGTGTGCATGTATGTGTCTGTTGGTGTCTGTGTGTGGTTGTGTGTGTGCATGTGTGCGTGTGGGTGTGTCTCAGTGTGTCTGTGTGTACAAAGACTGGCAGTCAAGATGGAGAGGAAATGCTGGCTCTTTGGTCCGTGTTTGCAGTGTCTCTACCTGTGGAAGGGTTCGGCGTCGGCCCACTTTGTGATCTGTATAAAGGTGGGCATTTAAAACCGAGCATTTAGTCACTTGATGATCCCACGCCCCCACACAGTGGTTGGTCAATATTTCACTCAAATGTTGCCTGAATTTCCCCTTTTTCGTGAGAGGGCCGCTTCATGTCTCTTCATTGCACGTGTTCTTCTGTTACTGTTTTCCTGTAAAACCATAAACAGCGTCTGGTTTTGCCTTCGGTGCTGTGACTGAACTGTGATAGACTGACTTAACTGATGCCTTGACTGGTTTTCAAAACCACACCTGCATGTGGGATTTGTGCATCAGAGAACGCATTTCTCCTATCACCGTCGATACTCAGCACTCATCTTCATCACTGTGCACGTTTAAAAGGACCTTTAAGGCTGTACTGAAAAGAATTCAGGAGGGTGTTTGTCCTCGGCACTCAGGTAGTTAGCTCAGCACACACGCTGCATGAGAACAGTCACTCCCGACGGCAGGCCCGGCCGTGGGCACGCGCTTTCTGGGCCTTTTTATCAGTGAGCTTTGCTTCAGATCACTGACCTGTGTCTAATATTACAAAACAGAAGTAGTTCATATGCAGCTCTTTAGGTTTTTCATGCCTGTGTACATACATTCAACATAGACTACTCTTAAAATTACTCAAATGGTCCGATATGTTTACAGAATCATGTACTTTCAATGTATAAATTAAAGCAATTTCATTACAGTGGTGTGCTTTTTGTGAGGAAACACTAAAATTAGAGGATGTAACAGTACATTCTGAACAATTTAGAAGAGCACACAGAACACCTGAAGATGAGGATATGCTTCGTATTTTACTGACTTCTCAAGATAAACCTGTGGAAAGGTGATGGAGCATGAGGAATACCTGTTAGAAAATGCCTTAAAAACTCAAGTGAACCAGCAAGAACATTCTAAAAAAGAGTGAGAGAAAAGACCAGAGCAATAGGATGAATATAGGGTGATCAGAAGCCAAAAGAGATGCAAAGAATTTGATTTATTAGTCAAGGAGGCCTGGACATTCAGATAGCTGCTGCTTTTTCTTTTCTTGTTTAATTAGAGAAACAACTGCAAAAAATCCACGGGCGCTAAACGAGAACTGCTCCTTCCTCCACTCAAAACAAAACCAGACCCAAAACACACGTCTACCTTAAATCACATTTTGGCAAAAAATGAAAAAGTCATACCTTCCAACTGACCTATGCGTCTTAACCTGAGTGATGAGTCTCTTTAACCAGAGATATCCTTCCTGATTTCTTAGACAAAGACATGATCTGAAATGTTAAAAGAACACATTTTGCTCCATCCCAGTGTTTTGTGAGGAAATAAACATGGAAAAAAATTCAGAAATAAAAATGTTTTCCTCTTCTCCTGTGACCAAAATTTGGTGGAACATTTAAGAACACAGAAAAGCAATTAAAACTATATATCTTGACAGAATTCAGCAAATGGTTTGGTTTTCTTCATTTTCACAAGATGCCAGGACATTTGGTATTAGTTATACATTGGAGTCTCATCTGCCAAGTCTGCTGAGTCATACCATCCAGAACCAAGAAATAATAGCTTTCACTGCTCTCATTGCTGTTAAAAGTCAGCACCGTTATTGCCTACCCAAAATTGACTTTATTTACCCATTTTGTCTTTAGCAAAATTGCCTCAGAGGAGATGGGTGCCACGAGCTTATTGATTAAAAATAACAATTATTGTGTACCCTGGTGGAGTAGCAGTTTGGTCTGCAGTCTCTTGCCAAATGCAATCCACGTACATTCCGAAGACCTGGGTTCCAGTCCTGGGGCTGGGAAGGAACAACCAAGAGGACTAGATGAAATAGAGAGGGTGCTTCCTCCTGTCTCCCCACCTCCTGCTTTCAGTCCTGCCTGCACATGCTCTTTTAAAAAAATTATTATTATTAGGACGATCAAAGTTCGGTCGAGAAAATAAGTCTTCTTAAATAGCACGGGAGCGATCTGCCCAGGCTGGCGCTGCTGGCCGAGCCCTTCGGAATCTGGTCAGCGTGTGTGTAGGGAGCCCGCATGTTTTGTTCATCCAGGCGTCAGTGGGCGAGTCTTCATTGTGGATTGTAGACAGACCAGGTTCTTGGCTCTGTTATGATTTCTGGGTTTTGTCTAGTCAGTGAGATAGAATTCATTAAAATCTGCTTGCACAGAGCAGGCAAGAGCTCATTTTTCCACCCCGCTTCACGACTGACATGATTTTCTCCCAGTATTTAAAAAATTTGTCAACTTGTTTTGAACTTACCCAAGCTTCTCATGAATGGCGCTCACACCCACGGCACAGGCAGACGTCCCATTGCGGTGCGACAGGGAATGTCGAGCTCCCTTGCAGACCTCATTTGTCATGTCCTCTGCAATCATTTATGTCTTCTGAGTGTTTCATAACATGCACATTATGCATTAGTTCACGTGTGCACTTTATAAATATTTCCGTAACATTTTATTACATAATATGCTAAATGTTTTAAAAGGATGGAGAATGAAAATGCTTATCAAGTACTGTTTAAAAGATGCAATTCAGTGACACTTCTGTATGTTTTCGTAGTTGAATACATGAGAACTTATGAAAAAGGGAGGGATTTCTACACTGGAAAAATCAGCTTTCTCATGGGTGTTGGCTATTAATTCTAATGGTAGAGAGTTTTTTGGTTATTTTTCAGGCATAATTCTCACACCTTCCTCATGAACAATTGTATCACTCATGGCACCAAAGCATAGAGTCTGGAGCCAAACATCTTTCATTAGAAAGTGACCTGCATCTAAGCATGGCTGAAATACCTTTCCAAGCTGTGGGATGAGCTGGGAAGGGTGGGAAGTACTTGACTCCATAGCTAACCCCCCGAAGCGGACTCCTGACAACCCGGGAACAGGTCCGTGTAAACTCGCTGGCGTTAGTCTCAGTTTTCAGCGGCAGTGTTCTAACACAGACACACGTGGGCTCGAGCAGGGTGTGATAAAGTGACCTCACACTCAACCTGGCTCTGCTCTCATCAGCTGCAGGACCTTGGCCAAATCAATGAACGTCTTTGGATCTTAGCTTCCACTTCTGTAAAACTGGAATCGCCACACTCCCTTCACACAGATCACGTGTGGAAGACGCCCTAGCAGAATAACCAGCCAAGAAGAAGCAGGAGATGATCAGCTTCCTTCCTTACTGTCTTCCTCCCGCTGCCTTCTTTCCTTTCCTGTCCAGGCCCACTCACCTCTACCCTCTTCTTCGCTTGGCCTGCTACGTCCCTCCTTCCCACAAAGGACTGTCCCTTCTTTTCACCAGAAGCCACCTCCGCCCTCAGTCGCCACTGATTCCTGCTGTCTCCAACTGAGAAGCCCCGAGAGAATTACGCAGCCTCGCACAGCTGCCCTTGTCTTTTTTAATTTGACAAGACTATTTTGGATGCCAGAGAAAATGCCTTCTAATGAAATGTCTCACCTGCATGCCACCCCTTCTTCCAGGAGGATGTACCCACCGTCAGGCCCATGGTCGACTCTCGGTACATCATTTCAGATTAGCAGATGGAGTGAATGATGCCTTGGAAGTGAGCAGTCCTAGACATCAGTTAGCTTCTGTGTCGTGATAATGGGCTACCATTCTCATTCTAATTAGAATTTTGAAGCCTTCACTTGCTGACTTTTTCAAGCTAGAAATTGTAATAGGATCCCTGACACTTTCCTAACCATCAGCACAGACCAGGGTGAAATAGAGAGCAAGCTTCAAGGGCCCTGCGACATGTGAGTTGACTAGATACCAAAGCGCCGGCTTGCTCAGCATCTACAAGAAGATCTGTCATTACTCCCTGATCCTCGTTAGCGGGACATAGTAGGATAAAGCAGAAAACCATAAGAGAGAGTGGTATTAGCTTCCAGTGGCTGGGCATGGAGTCTGTGGTCTGCGGTGGCAGGATTGGGGATGACACCCATCAAAAAAGGAAAGCACACAGAGACCCGACGCCACCTTCTCTGAGTGAAGTCCGTCATCTTGTCTGAACTGAGAATCACATGTGGGGAAGGGAGTGTGGCGTTTCTGCACTGTCGGTACAGAAACGTCCTGACAATATTGCAAAGAAGTAGAAAAGACCAGTGTCCACTCAAAGCAGTGTGCATTCTTAGTGTTCTAACGTGGACTGCCAGGTCAAATCAGCAGATGCTCAGATAACTCATTTTGCTTGAACCTTTCAGACTTTCCTTCTTATTCTGTGGCTTCTATGACAGTTATGAATTTGCCTTCCTTAGACCTTTTGTGTCCTTTCAGTAAGTGAGGCAGTTATCGTTAAGTCCCATTCTATTTCGTTTTCTGGGGAAAATGAACACATCTGCATTTCTGGTGAATGTACTGATTACTTATTATGGCTCTACTGAATGCACTGGTGTTTTCTAAATATCTTCTAGTTTCTGGCTTGTGACCCATTCATTAACCATCAAGTGCTCTGTGAATTCCTACACGAACCCCATGAAAATAAGGGAAATCTAGCTGATTCTTTCTCCCTTCCCTTTATATGCTTAAGACTAGTTTCAGATTTCTTGTCTGAAGACTTGCTTCCATTTCTCTGTCTTCAAAAAGCTAATTTCTCACTTTAACCACCATTTTCAGCATTCAAACCTTACGGGATGGAGCCCCAGACAAATTCATCTTGAAAATTTATCGGCTTTCTTGAAGCTCTGGATTCGAACAGGATGCCTGGCATTTTATGATGGTGATAAAGAGCAGGTTAAATGTGTTCTCTGTCTCAGGGACCATCGTCCTTAGAGTCGTCAAGAGCAGCTTTCATTGATTCCTGCCCCTTTCCAACAACAGGAAAGGCTCTTGAGAAATCAGCACTTCCCTTCACAGTGGCTGATGCTCAGAAGTGGTCTTCAAGAAGGATTATCTCCCTCCCAAGACCCCCCATGGGCCCCTACCATCTTTTTCACTGACAGGGTAATCAGTGGATATTGTCCTTGACCCCCAAAGAAATGATTCTTTACTGTGAGCTTAATTCATTCCAGGACTGTTCGTAATACGCACTTCCAGATGTGCAGCAGAACGGCCTGGAAAGGTTGGCGTTCGTATGACCTGTCTCTAGACACTTGTGCGATGACCCCAGCAGAGCTCCACTGGCCTCCAGGGACCCTGTGAGGAAACCACACCTCACTGCCTCCTCCCGATGTAAGAGTGGTACCTGGGAAGAGAGTTTCCGTTGATGACGTGAAGTTGTAAAGGTGTGTTACTTTAGGATGTATTTGGCCTCTAGTAAAAGAGTTAGATGGTCATCTGAAAAGAGGATTTTACTATCCAGAGGACTCTGTCTGGGAAGCTGATCAAGACCCATGATGGGAGGGTTCAAGTCTCTGAACCGTGTTCAGAGCCTGGGGATGACTGGCACCCACCAAATCACAGACCGGCCTGTCAGCCTGACCTCCAGAGAGGATTCTGTGCAAGCTCATTCTCTGCCCCATACACCAAGGCTGCAGGGAATAGAAAGGACATGGAGGGAGGCAGATGAAGAAAGAGCATTGAACTATGACTCTGTCCTCGGTCAGAGTCCATTTCAGAGATCTGCATGGTGGTGAATGTCGGGCAAGGCTGAGATGTGGTCACACAGCACGGGCAGGAGTCGACCAGGCCACGGGATTTGTGAGACGGGTGGAGGAGAGCCCGGGTGCAGGGCCATGGGGGTGGGATCTGGTGACCCTGCAGGAAGCACAGGAGGAGAGCAGGGGAGCAGAGCAAGATGGGTGGAGGTGGAGAGAACTGAGGCCGGGTGCTGAGAAAGGCAAGTCACAGCGCCCTGAGTCCATGAAGGGGCGTCGGCTCTTCCCTGAGAGACGCTGCAGGACTGAGAGTGCTTGTCAACTAAGCTGGCTTTACAGAGACCACGGAGGAAGAGCCTGGGCGGAAGATGAGGCCACACTCCCACCCAGGCAGTCACCTGGGTGCGCGACAGTAGCGCTGGGACTGGATGGTGAGAATATGCGTAGACATCGAGAGATCGGGACAGGCCTAGAGACGCTGAGGACATGTCCCCATGGGATCTGGTGATGGAGTCTCTTGTGGGGGGCAGGTGGAAGCCTCAGAATGATGCCGCGCTTCTCGTGTCCTCCTCTCCTTGCAGAGAAGATGTGCGGCTCCTCTCTGCACTCGCGAGACTGAGCGTCAGAGTGTGGAGACAGGGCCTCTGGGAGACAGTTCCTCAGCAGATCAAATAGGAGAGGAGACATCGGAAAGAAAGACTCAGACTTTACCTTCACTATTTTAAAGACGGCAGTTGAATTCCAAGAGCACTAGAGGGAAAACATACCCAGAAGGAATGTGTAGAAGAAAGTTAACAGCAGAAGATCAAGGGAGATTGACAGGTGAGGAGGTAGCGGAGGAAGCAGAGACCATAAGAACAAAAGGGGGCGTGAGAAGGCGCTTCCCCTGATCCAGGGTGAGGATCTCCCAGGAGTTTAGTCGCCCTGCCTAGGCTGCCAAGAGGGCAGATAAGAAAATAACTGGTTTTAGCCTCTGGAGGGATCAGCAGTCTGGACCAGTGGTTTCTGTGAGCTGATGTGGGCTAATGCCAAGTACCGGAGGTGCTGAGAAGGCAGAGGAAGCAGGACGGCACTGGGCATGGATGTACTGGATACGCCTCAATGAGCGAGACGGGGAAGAGACCGAGAGGCTGGAGGCACACGAGCAGATCTGTCTGCTTCCCTCTACCATGATGCTCTTCAGAGGAGAACGTTCTCTAGCGTGGACCCGACACCACTGCGCGCAGGTCCCCCAGCATGAGGAGCCTGGGCCCTGGCCTGCAGTGTGCTGGTCCCGGCGAACTTGGCAATGCAGGGCTCTGAAGCTCCGGGACGGGTGTTACAGCCACATCCACAAAGTGGGTCCCCCACAGAACAGGAACACACTTCCATTTCATTCCGGAAATGGAGCCAACAGGGCGCTGGAGGCCGGACTGCTGACCTTGCCAGTCCAGGGGAGCGGGAGCCTGCTTCTCGCTTCTCGTTTTCCCTTCTGAACTATATTGAAGGAACGTCACTTACATCACCACATTATCTAGGTGAATCACAGAAGCCGACATCTAATACGGTTCTTCTTTTTCAAGCCATATATTCAATGATCAAAAATAACAATTTCATGATTTCTGTTGTTTGCATTGCGATGATCATTTTAGGATGCTGAGATTGCATCTCCATCTCAGAGTGTCTCACACCACCCTCCACCCGAGTTCAGGTTCCTTCCCCATGTCCTGTTCCTCCTTTCTTCCCTTTCCCCACAGCCCCCGGCCCCACAGACACAGTCTCACAGGCTGTGTGTTTTCTTAGGGTCTGCCTCTTCGTTTATTTTTTTTCTTTATATTCTACATAGGAATAAAAGTATCCTGCACTTATATATTTTTTTCTTTCCAACTTATTTCACTGAACACGGTCCCTTCTGGTTCCATTCAGGTTGCTGCAAACAGACACACTGTCTCTTTTTCAATAGCTGCGTAGAATTCCCTTGGAATATGTTCATATCTGCCTGCTCTCCGGGGATGACTCGGCTCATCTGTAGGCAAGGATCTTCTTATTTCCATTGTGGAATCCCCGGTCCTCGGTGCTTTCCCCAGACAGCCACACAGATGTGGAGGAAAGACGACGTTCAGACACGTGAAAGTGAAAGTGCGCTCTCCTTCCTCCTCTACCTTCTCTGGTAGCAGCACATACGCATCAGAGCGCATGAGCCCCAGGCGGCTGCTGGAGCAGACAAAGGCTTGCATAACCAATTACTTCACCCCCAACACGCCACACTCAGGCCGCTAATGCATTTAAGCTGACAGGAAACGACCTGCAACAATGTTTCAACACGTGGTCTAAATGTACAAAGACTCGTCCTTACAGATGCTGGGGAAAGAAGGGACAGCACCTCCTCATAGAATCTGACAACTGTTTTCCAAACATGCCATTTTTCTGAATAATGAAAAATTGTAACCAACATATATTGTCCAACAGGCTAACATATAGTGACAATACACACCTGCAGCCTTGCTCTGGAACGGAGACCCAGATTTGGGAGAGGCAAGTTGATTTAAAAGAAATGATGATTCCTGTTTCTCTTGGCAAAATATTAACGCTGGACATTTTATGAAAGGCTTTCCCCAAGATTAGTCGTGAGCACCTGGGACGTCCAGATCCAAGAGAGATGATGTGATCACGACATAGCCTATGCTGATGGGCACCTAGGATGGCAATCCATTCACAGCGGTTATTCAGAGTACCGGGTGTGGTTCTCTAAACTTTTTTAATTTATTGAAGTAATACTGATTATAATGTTAAATTACCACGTATTACACTGTCACCTACATAACATTACACAGGTTTCAGGTGTACGGTTTTATAAACCAACACCGTCCATACTGCATTCTGTTGTCTGCCAGAATTTCCATTTCCAACCCCACCGATCAGCTGACCTGTGTTCCCTTCTTCCCACTCTTTTGCTCTTATTGTCTAAAGATTGCGTGGGGTTATTTTTTTCATTCACTTGCTTGATTTATCTTCCACACATGAGTGAGAGCATATGATGTCTCTCTTTCTTGGTCGGCTGTATATCATTAAGAACTACTTCCTTCTGGACCATTCATATTGGTGCAAATGGCAGGATTCCATCCTTTTAGACAGCTGAGTAGTACTCCATCGGGAGAAGACCACATCATCTTACCCACTCCTCTGTCGAGGGGCATTTAAGTTGTTTACAGTGGATGACCAAAGTGAATAATGCTGTCAACGAACACGGGGTGCAGGGGTCTCTATAAATTCATGTTTTCACATTTTTTGGCATTACATCTGCTGTACAGATGGTGACATTGCAGGTTCACCTTCACACCCACACGAAGTATTCCCCGCCAGAGTTCCACAGGGTGACAGTGCCCCCTACACAGCCATGCTGATGCTCATGCTGACGATCAAGACTTTCCTGAAAACTGAGAATTATCTTTAAAAAATCTGCCTTCATCTGATTGTGGAAACGGGTCCGAGAGACCCCAGCTCCCTCCTCTCCTTGCCCACATCTCCGAGTGGGCCTGTTGCTGAGTCTCCGGTTCCGGTGCCAAAGGAAACATGAGATTGAGGGGAAGGCACAGGGTCCATTTATTTTCTACAGAAAATAGAGCCAGGGGAGACCAAGTCTCAAAGCCTTCGTCTTCCTGAGTGACAGCAAGCAGGGCGGAGTCCGCACTTGGGGGCTGCATGATAAGGGAGTGTCCTCCCCACCGGCGGCCATCTGGTCAACGCCAACCTCAGGATCAGCAACAGAGCTCAGGGGCTGGTCAAGGAGAATGCTGATGTGCAGCGTGTGAGGGTCACCAGTCAGCCCTTGGTTTCTCCAGATTTGAGACACCCAAGAGCCACCCACAATCTGGGTCATCCTGACCGACAGGTGTTTTTGAGACTTGGTAAGACTGGGCTGGGGAAACAGAAAACAGAATATGAACCCATCGCAGGAGGGCGTGGGGACAAACCAAGCTTGTTCGTCTTGCTCTTAGTGGACTTCGAAAGTTCAGATGGAGAGGGCACACGTCCTCAATGGCAGCTGTGGATGGATGCAGGTTCCCCATTAACTGGTCACCAGAGACTTTACACATATTGTTATTCCTTCTCCAAATTACTGTTTAGCATCCAGTGATCATATATGCTATTTTGACTCCTATTAAGAGGCTTTCATGTAAAAAAGACAATCCCCTCAGACGTGCAGACAGCAGTGAGGACCACAACTTGCCTTCTTCTGCCCAGGAACTTTTCCAGTTGTGTTCTGACAGGTTACATGCCTAGAACTGAATTTTTAGAAAATGCTTAAGACTCAAAATGGGGATCTTCCATTAAATTTGAGAAGGTTAGGACTTAGAGCATCAGAACCGATGAGGTGAAATGTGATGGAGAGGGCGTTACAGCTCCCAGAACCCAGCTGGCCCCACAAAGCGTGAACGCTCATCTTCATGACACCACCTGAGACTTAGATCTCTGCTCTGGTGACCTAGTCATTTCTAGAGTTAAAAATCTGCCAAGAAAATATAATTGAAACAGCACTTAAAGAAGCAGAATAAAAATGGATCCATTTCAACTGGGCCATCCTAGGAGGACTGGTGAAAGTGTTTGTATCCCCAGAACCTTCAGTGTGAGGTGCCCCATTATCACTAAGAGGAGAGATTCTGTCCTGATCACTGGTGCAGGTTGTGACCTGTTATTCAGAAAGCACTTTCATTTGAAATATTGTGCAAAAGCAAATTGGAAGATGAGAACAGTTTGGCCCATGAAAATACGTGTACGTTTCTGGAATTACACAGGGGTCTTCCCTGAGAGAACTGAGATAGCTCTCATCTTTAGAATCTCAGAAATATGCTGACTGCAGTTTTGCCTTACCAAGGAATTGTGTTGCTGCTAGAATCACACACACACACACACACACACACACACACTCAACTTCATCCAGTATTGAAAAAGGATAAGCAAAACACATAAAAGAGCCCCTGACCATCATTCTTAGATTCATCTCAGTTTAACACAGAAATGACATGTATTACATCACATACCCTGTCCTGTTCCACGCATACCGTTGTGCCTTGAGGAAGATCTTTAACTACCCCCGAAGTGTGGTTAGGAAGCCAGGTCAGGTCTGTTTCGTGTGAAATGGATGCTTTTAGCACCATTCTCAGAATCTGACAGCCAGGCCCCCAAGTGCTCCACTAAGTCCACACCCGCACACCCCACCCTGTTTCCAGGGGCGGGGGAATTTAAGAAAACAGGATTTCCCTCAACAATTGTAGTATCTTTAGTTGAGTACAATTTCCAGTGGATGCTTTTATGTTATGTTGAAAAGACCTAAAGACATCTGCATATTTTCCTGTGTCCTTCTAGGCCAGGGATGACAGCAAATAAAACTGCTGGTAGCTTTCTAAAATCTCCCTGATTTTCACACCTGTCCCCTGTGCCCACACTGAGCACCTGTGATCAAAGAATAAAGTTTCATTTTGATCACACTAATAAAAGTTGTGAATGAAAAGGCAATCCCTCTTCCTTATGCCAAAGAGATGTTTACCAGACACACACCACTCAGCGCTGAGTTCAGATTCAGCCCCACACTCCCTCGTGATTTCTTACATTCTTCTGGGAAAGAAAAAGGTTTTCGGAATTAATGACGTGACGATGGAAGTGCAGGATTTGGAATCCTACAGAACCGGAGTTTTCTTTCTGCGTTCTCTTCATAACAGAATTATTTGCATGCAAAACATAGAGAATAGTTACGTCTACCGTCTCGGTGTGTGCTGGGAGTTACCTGGGAAAGGCACGTACCTGGCTTAGAGCAGAGGAGGATGTGGATAAAGACTCCTACTTTCTCTTAGAATCAAGAATGTGTTATCTCAGTGCAAACCATTCGCCTTTCTAGAGGGGACGTAGTCAACAAACCTCACCTGCAGAGCATTAACCCTGAGCTGATAAGCAGCAGCCCTCAGTGCAAAGGTCTGGGAGACCCCTGAATCAGTGTCTGCAGTCCGCGCCTTCCGTCGTCACTGAGTTTGAGTTCAGCTTGTATTGGAACAGGGTATTTTTTTTTATATGTATGTATGTATTTTCCTAAAGGGCTACCAACAACACAGATATATGATTTCCTCACCTTTTCACATTTTGTCAAATTAAGAAAATGCGCATTGGGGGCCTGCACAGCACCCGGCCTCTCAGATGCGCCTGTGGCTCGGGGTCGCTCACTCCTCCCGGTGCTCTGAGCCCCAGACACGTGTCTGATCTGGGCGGCAGTGTTTCCAAGCTTCCGACGGTGAGCTTGTCGGTGCTTTGATGTGCGTCTTACGTGGCAATGCTCATCGCTGTTGTCAGGTGTTCCGAGTTCCTGAGTTCCCGCCCAGCTGGCCTGAGGGTCCAGACCGCCCGCCGGGCACCATCGCAGGGGCCTGGGCGCCACCTAGTGCCTGTCGTGGGAATAGCGGGAGGGACTCCCTTCCCAGGGAGCTGACTTGGCTGCCATCAGTTTTCCTTACTTTCTGCATCACTGCAGTTTGCACACCTCGGGTCCTCTTCAACCACAGTCCCTTTTGCATTCTCTGGAGGGGCATCCAAGTAACCAGGGCTCCCGTGCAAAGACGTGGGGAGGCGTGGCTCTCACCGGCACCTGGCCTGGTGAGCACGCGCTTTGTCCGAAAGAGACTTCCTGACCGTGTGTGAAAGGCCAGCAGGCGTCACAGCGCCCAGCTGCCAGTCCCAGGAGCCCGACCCGTGGTCAGCCTGTCTTCTGTGCTCTCCTTGCAGATCGTCTACAAAGCCTGGCTGTGTTCCCAGTACTTCGAAGTCGCACAGTTCAACTGCAGAAAGACGATTCCTTGCAAGCAGTACTGTTTGGAGGTTCAGACGAGGTGTCCGTTCATACTGCCTGACAACGACGAGGTCATCTACGGGGGACTGTCCAGTTTCATCTGCACAGGTAAGTGCAGGACGGGTGTCCCCTGGCCCCTCGGATGGACGGCTGGGCTTCTTGGTGACTTGGGTGAGCTGTGTCTTCTCTCGGAGGTGACCTGGGCTCTGTCCAGGCCTCCTCTGCAGAGCCTGGGGGCCTGCGCCGACCTGGGCCCCTCGGGAGTCCGCCGTGTCCCCGGTAAAGGCGGGCTCTGAGGCGAAGCGCTAGAAAGCACTAGATGCGCTGACCTTCGACTTTGCGTGGATGGGGTCCTGCAGGCGCTACCTCTGTGCCCCCGAAGAAGGGTGACGCGTGAGGCCCGCGCAGTGATTCCTTCTTCAAAGTGCTCACGTCTCTGCTCTGGGAGGACTTAGGCCGTTTCTCCCCGTCAGTATCAGGAGCACCGAGACGTGGCCACTAAGTCATTCCTGTGTGCGCGTGCCTGTTTGTGTGCGTGCGTGTGTGCCTGTGTGTGCTTGCGTGTGTGCCTGTGCGCGCGCGTTTGTGTGTGTGCGTGCCTGTGTGTGTGCGTGTGTGTACGTGTTTGTGTGCACGCGTGTGTGCCTATGTGTGCGCGCGTGTTTGTGTGCGTGCGTGCATGTGTGCCTGTGTGTGCGCGTGCCTGTGCTGCGTGTGTGCGTGCGTGTTTGTGTGCGTGCGTGTGTGCCTGTGTGCGCTTGTGTGTGTGCCTGTGTGCGCGCGTGTTTGTGTGCGTGTGTGCGTGTGTACGTGTTTGCGTGCACGCGTGCGTGCCTGTGTGTGCGTGTGTGTGTGCGTGTTTGTGTGCACGCGTGTGTGCCTGTGTGTGCGCGTGCTTGTGTGCGTGCGTGCATGTGTGCCTGTGTGTGCGCGTGCCTGTGCTGCGTGTGTGCGCGCGTGTGTGCCTGTGCCTGTGCGCGCGCGTGCGTGTGTTGGGGGTCACACGATGAAATCCACATACAGTTTTAGTGTTTATTTCCCACTAGCACGTGGACCTCTTTTGGCAAGTGAATCAGACTGAGCCAACCGCCATCAGTGCCCAGCTGGCGGGCATGTAGAAACATTCCATGTGTCACACACACGATGAGCTATAAAGGATAAGAGCAGGGTTTTTCAAAATAAATGATGATGGCACGTCCTGGTGGCTTAGCAGTTAAGTCTGCGGGTGCAGGTTCGCAGCCCGGGGCAGCCCAGGTGAACAACTAAATAAAAGATGCCTCTTGCTCCTCTCTCTTCCTGCCCGCTCTCCCTCATTCCTGCTGCGCCTTTCCTGAAGAAACGAGAGGGAGAGGGAGAGGGAGGGAGAGAGATTACATAAGGGAGAACCAGGTACTTTGCCATAAACGTATGAGCATCAGACATGATGCTCTTTATTTTTTTATTATTAAATAAACAAAACTCCCAGGACACAAGGTGATAACTGTCAGAGGTTCAGGGGAGGGAAGGACAGAGGAAAGGTGGTGGGAAGGGCACTGGACTTTGGTGGAGGGTGTGGAGTGAAATACAGACTGAGATACAATGTCAGCTTGCAAAAATGATTGTAACATTGTCAGCAAAAGAGATAATAAATGTTAATTATTTCAAGCAAAACCGAAACAAAACTTTTTTGTGCATCCTCATAACTATTTGGTTTATTGTACTGCTTCTAGTTTTCAAGTTTTTTTTTTTTTTAATTTAAAAGAGGAAGGAGAGAAGGAAGGAAGGAAAGAAGGAAGGAAGGAAGGGAAGGAAGAAAAAGAGGGAAGGAGGAAGGAGGAAGGAAAGAAGGGAGGAGAGAGGAGAAGGGAGGGAGGGAGGAAGAACCATTTATTTGTTTACCTAGTTTTTATGTCGATCCCCGTCCCGGGCCCTGGACGGAGGACCCAGTCCCTGGCCTGCATGATCCGCACCGCAGCTGTCTCAGTCCTAAGTCACCAGGGCATGTCTTCGTTTTCCAATCTTAAGGATAAAAGATCACCATAAAGAGCAGGAAATATGAGTCCTCATCTCGTATCAGACTTTATGAAACTTCTCTAAGACAGAGTGTCCTGTGAGGTCACCTCAACATGAAAATTGTGCCATTATTTCTGATCTCTTCACCACCATGAACAACTCTGCAGGCTGTGGAGGGAACTTCCACCAAAGCTCACCCCTAGGAAGCTGCTCTGAGACCTGGGGGAGGACAGAGCCTGTGTCCTGTTTCTAGAACGCATTCTCCTGAGCCCCATCTCCCCTTTGGGAAATGTGAGGCCCTTCTCATCTGCTCTGGGGGTCACAGGGTACTACGGCAAACAGACAGTAGCCACCTTACAGAAGAAGGTGATTTGGGGGCTGTGCAGTGGCTTACCAGTCCTTCCTGCTATTCTCTGAATTGACCTGATGGCATATTTCACGTAGCCGATCTGGTGGGAAGACAGAGCATCAGAGAGAGACAGAGTGAAAGACGGGCAGGAAAAGAGGGAGCAAGGGAGGAAATTAAGATCTTTTTTTTTTTTTTTTTCTTTTGAAGGAAAGGTGCAGGCAGAAATGAAGGTGAGCAGAGGCAGGCAGCAAGAAGACAGAGGAGAAAGAAGCATTTCATTTATTCAGTTGTTCATCTTGGTTGAACCAGCCCCCACCATGCATGTGGACCGTGCTGGCCAAGGTGGTGGCCAGATCTCTGCTCCAGCAGGATCTTATGAAAGAATTAAAGGGGACGGGAGGGAGGCAGGGAGTTATACTTGCATAATCTCAGTCAAAATTCACCAGACGCAGGCCATTGATTTGTCTTTCACACAAAAATCAGATAAGTTGTTATCAGGATAAGGCCTTCAGTTCTTGACTTTGGGGTCAATGAGAAGTCCGTGATGTTAGCACTTCCAGAGTCTTGTGGAATTTGATGCAGAGGCTGCATGTTTCTCTCTACAGGCATATACCACACCTTTTTACTAGAGAAGCTTCCACTAGGTTGTCAAAGTAGACAGCAACCTAAACCCAGGCCTAGAGTTTGTCTTTCTCCCCCACTCTTTCCTGAACTTTGCTCCAATGTGTGAATCTGAAAGGGGTTTGAATGTTCCAGGTTGAAGACCCCAGGAAGCTGAAGACAGAGCCTTTCTGCTCAGCAGGGCAGAATGTCCTCCTAATCTCTTTAATGGTCTTTAAGTTCTGTGAAAACAGCTTTCTCATAGTCACAGCTACATCATTAAGGGAAAGAGATGGCCACCGGGTCTAGAGAAAATGAGAACCCTTCTGGAAGAATCTCAGGAGTGAATATTTGGGAACCAAACTCTGCTTTTACCAGTCTTGGTTGGAATCATGCTCCTTTCATGACGAAAGTACTAAAAAATGTATAGCATAGACTCTGATGGCATTTCACTCTGAAGGTCTATAAAATGTTTCGATCATAAAAAGGTGCTGCCTTTCACACTGAGCCTCTCTTTGAAGGTGTGGCCCAGGCCTCCTACAGACTTCTTGCTGATCTTCAGAAGAGCCACCATTTCCCTCTTCAATCTTGAATGTCTTTGAGTTTGGCTGCTTGTCTTGAACAAGAAAGTTATTTTTTTGCCCACGTTAGTCACTTGTCCCCTTCTCTGTATGTGTGAATCTAAAACAGGGGTTTAAATGCTGCCCTTTTTCCTGAACACTTCCAAGGACCCTTCTAAGATGCTACTGAGCAGGGTCCCAAACTTGAGTCCAAAATAACCTTCATCTTGGAAAAAGTAAGTCCAGTGAAGAGTTTCCAGGACCACAGATTAAACCTACACAGCCACGAACTCCTCACACTGCTAGGAAGCCTGGAAAAGGTTTATGTGTATAGTCTTTTTCCCAAACACTGGCAAACTTTGGGAGACCCATCTCTGAATGAACATGAAGATCCAAATAACTTCAGATAAGTTTGGAATGGATATGCATCACCTCAGGTACTTCAATGCATTTTGAAAGACGTGTCCTCTCTACTCAGGTAGAATGGAACAGGACAGCAGGGAAACAGGACAGCTCACCTGAGTTGGCTGCAGATCATCTTAGGCCACTGGGATGGCAGGTTGGTAGCAGCCTCACACGTTTGCCAGAAGCAGATCTGTTGCATCGAGTCCTCACTGAAATAGGCAGCGTGACAGTCACAAACAGCCCTACTGAACGGGACTCACCAAGTAGGTTGACCTTCACTTGGCTCCCAGGAGAAACACGTATGGAGAGTTGAAGCGAGAGGGGAGGTTTCCTTTAAATTCAACTCATACAGTTATCATCATTTCTCTACAATTGGAAATACTTCCAGTTCACAGCTTCCAGAAGGGCAGAAAACCCCTCTAAGATACTAATGAAGATTGTTCATGTGTTTGACTTACTCACTTGAAAAAAAAGCATTCGATAAACACATAGGCACATACGTCTTGTTATTAGATGCTCTCCAAGGGAGCCTGTTTGTTCAAGATGTTTCTCCACGGTGACAAGTCGCAGTGTGGCAAGCCTCACACAGCCAGTCTGTAGAGATGTGGGGTTGCGGGGCGAGAAGGGCTTCTCTCATCTACACGGTTGTCAGACAGACATTGTGGCCTAACTTCCTAACACCTGCAGGTAAAGTAGTTGGGCCTCAGGATCAGGGAACCATTAAGAAGGTTCAGAAAGAGAATGTTTCTTTAAATAACCCAGAGCTAGATATAATTTTGCTAACAGTTACTGGCTCAATATTTATTGCGTCATTGCCTTATGATATTTACATGACATACCCATGTCCCGGGTGTAAATGCTGTAGATGTAGGGGGATGTTTTTGCTCATGGAACACTGCCTTCAAGCCCTAGCCAGCCAGTGACCTAAAAGCCAACCTCTCGGAGAATGTCAGTCTTCCAGCCAGCGTTGTCGATGGTGGGTGTTACAGGCGGTCATGACCCAATCAATGATCAACCACAAATCTAGGAGACCCCACCGCACCCATCAGTTTAATTCTGACTCTGTTTTTGGAAATAAAGGAAAACCAGTTTAGTTGAGATCTCTGGGTTTTTCTGTTCAGGAATAAACTGACACATCCCCAAAGGAATGTGTGAAAAATTAAATGGGGAGAAATTTCCGAGGGTGTCAGGGTGATGCCTGTCATTTGATGCCAGGCATTATTGAAGTAAAATTTGTCAAGTGGGTTCTGTTCTCAAGCTCAGTTCACCCGAGGAGCTGTTATTCTAGAAACTCAGCTCTTCATCTTGAGAGGAAGGATGGAGTCATCTTGGCGTATCCAATGTCACCCCATCACGGTGGTAATTATGTGGATTTCCCTGTGCACACTCCCCCGTGTGTTCTAGAAGCCTCTAGAGAAATCCTTGATTGCTTACCTATAATAGTGAACCAACATTACGAAAACAGAAGTAGCAGAGCATCCCGGCTGTGGGTGCTATGGTAACAAACATTATGAAAATTGCCATTTGATTGATGGAAGAGTCGACACAGCTGTATTGTTCATAGAGAAACCATTGAAAGCCTGCAGTAAAAGTTGGTCTGCTGGGGGTTAGTGACAATTGAGATCAAACATATTTTGAGAATTCTATGTAAATCCTGCGTTTAATTTTTTTAAGCTGTGACAAGAAAAAGGTTATGTTTCTGCCTCGTGGGGAAACACTGGGCTCCTGGTGGGCGCTGCGACGGGGCTGACGACGGTGCGATGGAGGGCGCGCGCCCCCTGGTGGCGGCGCCGTGCTGCCGCAGGGACTCCGGGACAGAAGGGGCTGAGCAGAGGAGAAAATGCTTTGATAGGTTTATTGATCCTATCGGAAAGTAAATTTTATCGTCTTGCAATCCACACAAGAGATTTCCTTACTGCGAAAGAACATTTCCAAAACCCAGTGCTGAGATGAGCTGATGAAGATTTTTCAAAATAATAGAAAAGGGTCCTTTTTAGCAGAAACGTCTGCTTCCCCGGGATTTTCATGTGTACATCCAGGCTTGTTTCAATTTCTGTATCCCCAGGGTGTGAAGAAGTGTCATTGTTTTCTAAAATGCAGATTTCAGGTGTGGGAGGGCAGGTTCTGATGAAAGAACGATGCAGTGCCCCCGTTAGTAATAGCTTTCCTTGTGGATAACAGGCAGAACCTTTCAATAAATTGACCAAATGAAAGCTGAAAGATAAATGGGAAGGCGGTGTGTCCAGAATAAAACAACGAAAGATGAAAATAGATTATTGGTGTGAATTTATAAACGGCTGAAGTAACACCTTCCTGAACTCTAACCCTGCCTTTTCAGGGTGAACCCAGCTTCACATATTTAGATCTGCTTCAGGCCATTCAAACACAAGGGGTGTCTTCCCTCCCTCCACACCCAGGTGCCATCTCAGCACCTGAGCGCGGGGGCTAGGACCTGCGGAGAGTCAGGTGCTGGAGGGGAAATGTGAATGAGTTCCTCCTGGAGCTACTTATGGGGAATCTCACCCTCCTTCCTCTCCAAATACCCTGGGGGAGGGGGGCCTCCGGGGTCCAGCACCAAACGATTCAAGAAAGAATTCTTGAGCATTAGAGTGCAATTTTATAAGTTTACTAGAGAAAATGGAGGAGAAAGAAGCAAAGCAGGAGATAGATTTCTCCTGGGCAGGGAGGGCTGCCCTGCGGACTGGAGGCTGGTTGGATTTATATTCTGGGGGGTTCTTGGTGGACCCCCTTTCTAGTGTCTGTCATTAGTAAGAGAATAGAGCTCGCCAGGAAGCTTGAAAGGAAGTTTGAAAGCGAAGAAGTGGGGGATTTTCCAAGAAGGCACGCAGGTGGGCTGGGCTCCTTGTTGTCTTGGGAAGAACACTAAGTTGAAGATTCCAGGAATCTTTCCAGGGGGAGATAAGCTTTGGCCTCTAGTGCTCAGGAAAGGGCCTGACTCAGACAGGCAGCATCCCATTCTGAGCTCTCCCTCTGTCATCCAGAAGGCTCCAGAATGCCAGTGTTGACAGCAAAATCCCAAGGCAGAGGGGACACCTCGAGGTCAGCAGGCAGAAGCGCCAGGGACTGCAAGCGCAGTGAAGGAAGGGGACGGGCTGCTCCGCGGGGCGGGGAGACATCTGAGTTCCTGTCTCCTGAACCAGGCTGGCCAGAGACCCCTGGAGAACTCCAGACACCCTCCTGCCCCCGCCAAGTTGGCAGGTGAAGCTGGTCACCATCTTTCAGGTCTGCTCACCTAGACCAGTGCTGGGGAAATGCTCACCGTCAAGGTGTCCTGCGTTTCCTCTGTGCCTAACCTGGAGGAGGAATGGAGGCTGAGAGCAGGGAGTGTTGAGACACCATGCTTGGGGCATTTGCATCAGCCTGGGGGTATCCAGTCCTGGTCCCAGTGAGCCTACTGCTCCAGGGAGGCTTGCAGGGATCATGCCTGTCAGCAGGTAAAGGAGACCTGCCAGTGGAATGAGCAGAAAGCTGTCCTATGTGACGCCACCCAGGAAGGACCCTTATGACAGCTGGCCGCCATTGCCTGTGAACCCACTGCAGAAGTGACACTGTGTAGACAGATCCAACCTTCCAGGACAACTGAGGAGGGACAGCCAACCGTCCTTGCAGTCAGAACTTGCAGGCCCCTCACAGAGGGACATTGCGGACGCCTGGGTGGTGAGTCGGTTAGTCTGCCCTGTGTCAGCTCCAGACGCTTAGAGACCATGTCTAGAGCATGAGCAGCACGAAAACGCACACCAGTCAGGGTCCAGAACCGACGTGACTTTGAAGACAGGCGAACGGGTGGCCACTGCAGCGAACATCCAAAGGTAGAGGCCCAGGTCTGCCGCCTCAGGTTAGGGGGCAATATGGGCCAGAGGGGTTCCCAGAGCAGGTGACATCCATTTGGGAAGGTGTTTGCCCCTTTGTATGAAATTGAACATCTCTGGGATGCGTGTATCCCCACCTGTTGCAGCTCTGGATGCCGACTTGCTATGGACGTTTCAGTGATCTCTTAATGGATGGAATGCCCTGAACTGGAGATTCACTTTTACACAAGCCCGAAGTGCAGAAGTTAGAGTCTGGTGCAGCTTTTCCCTGAATAAACAGCCACCTCACGCCCACCAGCTCCTGCTCCTCCTGCTCCTTTTCCGCCTCCTGCTCCTGCTCCTCTTCATCCTGCTCCTCCTCCTGCTCCTGCTCCTCCTCCTCCTGCTCCTCCTGCT